>OY855912.1:19320000-19535000 GCA_963693305.1 Meandrina meandrites | reverse complement strand
TCTTTCTTTTCAGACATGTAGAAACAAAGTACGTTTAGCCCCTCTGAACTTTAGAAGAATTTTCCTCACTCAAAGACATGCGACAATAAAAGTAAAGCTACAGATACAGACCCCTGAGAGGAAAAACAAATTTTCCACGTGCATGCAAAAAAACAAACTTGTAAATTTCCTTTAGGCCAATATGCAAAATCCCAGTGAATACCCAAACCACCTTTCGGTCTTGTCGCGTACACTTTGATGTTTTTTTTTCTGACAACCTTTCTCGAAATAGCTGTATATGGTCAGAACGTCCTTGTTATCGGCCGATACAAACCTCAAGCTTGCCGTTATTCGCTTAACCACGCTTATTGATTGTATTAAAAAGCTGGCGCCATGACACTTTCTTAACCAATCAGAAGTAGAGCAAAAACCAATATGGCGACTTGGTATTCATACCAAATGTCTGAACGCCGCCAACAAAGCGATGCACCTCACCTTCCACTCCAGCTTCGGATGCTTTCAGTCTACTCAGATATTCTTGAATTTCGTGAATGTCTGGCCATTTGCGTGTCACCCTGGTTGATTTTCTTGGCCTAAATGGAAGTTTTGTCCTGACAAACACTTGCGGTTTGTGCTTCAAAGTTTCAGCGGCCAGGTAGAACTGTGCTTCCTGAGGCTGCAAAAACCAGATTAACTGGTTTTTGTCGTCGTTAAATTCAACTTTATTGTCATCGTTGGTGTTAATTTCCTAAGGTAAAAAATACACAATTTCATTCATTAATTTAACAGAAACTTTTATACGATTACAGTTATAATCAAAAAGCGCACGTACGCTGGTAGAAGTAAAGAACCGTATTGCTACATGAAGATTGTAGGCCCTGAAATCTCTTACTGTTATCATTATGTGTTCTGACTCTGGTGTTCGTAGAATTGACTACTCAGAGTTTGTAGAATGACACGCGTACACACACACGAAAATGAAATTCACTCTGTTCGTTGTTAGTCGTGTATAATCAGATTGAATGTGCTTTGTAAATTTGACGTTTATTTAAAGCAGAAAATTGCTTTTATATATGTTGTTTTCTATGATTTTTTTATTTTTACAGAGAATTGTGTATGATCGGTTTTTGCATGCATTGAGTGGGGGGGGGGGGGGGCAAGATTTACATGTAAGCTTACGAAAAAACTACACACAATATAATTTAGAGTCAAGTGGAATGGCGACTTAGATAACTTGAAATAAATGAAGAATTGGCCTAAGTCAAATTTCAAGGAAAAAGAAATTTTCCGAGTCCCCCAACGGGAGTCGAACCCATGACCTTCTAGATATCAGTTGGACGCTCTGACCACTGAGCCATGAAGGACTCATGGGGAGGGAAATTCATATACTGGGTTCTTATGTGTGACACATGTACTGGAATGGCGTATAAATGATAAGTGGAATGGAATCTTAATTTAGATTCCATGTGGTCGGCTTTCTCGTGAACGACTAGTGTGGCTTGACATTTAAGGTGTTAGCTTACAAAGGGTTCGATTGTTTGTGCGACCGATAAGAATCATATTCAATTTATGAATGCAAAAACGGAACAAACTACAAAATGTTGTTAAAGAAAATTGTTTAACGTCGAAAACGGAAACTACTTTGTTTAATATGCGTTTTACCCAAGTTACTCAATGTTCTTAACATAGCATTGGGCAGAATCGAAGCAAACCTTATTCAATTCAACCGCCTCTTTCAAGATTCTGCTTGCAGACTGGGCGATTTCCTGAAAATGTAACCAAGGATAGAGAAAATATTAAAGTCAAAACTGAAAAACGCTGTAATGGAATATCATTTGCTTAACAAAGACAAGCTGAGCCAACTTACGTCAAGTTTGACGTCATAATCATGAGGAATTTTGGTGTTTTTCATTACCACTCCAATTTCGTCATAAGTTACGTCATGAAGACTGAAGGGCGGACTAGCTTTGTTTCCATTGAAATATCTGTTTTCCCAGGCCCCTGTGTGTGGATCAAATCGGTACTACAAGCACGAAAAGAACAACGATTCATTCAGACTGAAACAATGAACAATGATAAACACGCTGTATGGGACGAGATGAATGAAATAATCTTCGCAGTGTACAAGCAATAGACCATGTCATGTCATGACATGTCATGTCGACGCCATCTTGACGGGAAGGCAACGCGGTTAGAAATTACAGTGTTTGTATTGGAATCAGACTACATTTTTTTTTTCTAAAAATTGAATTCTGGACAACATATGAATCGTAAAGTTGACATACTACTTAAACGTTTTTATTCAACAAGTTTGAAGAATGAAGCTGGCCTAGAAAGCGTACAGTTAGGTTTTTATTTTCCATACATTTGTCTATATTTTTTTTTCCGTAAATAGCCGGACACAGTTCGCGGGAAAAATTAAAATTAGAGACAAATGTATGGAAAATTAAAAATGTGACTGAGCGCTTTCTAGCCAAGCTACATCCTTAGTGTCTTTACTTTACGCATCATAAGTTGCCTAGAATTCAATTTTTGAAAAACTTACTTGCCGTCGGATTCCCATACCAACACTGTAATCTGTCAAAGATGGCGTCGAAAACCGTGACAAGGTGTATTTGAGCAATTGCTCTTGAAATTGCTTGCACACTGCGAAGATCATTTCAGTCATTCATTTCACGTATAGCGTTTAGAATCCCGGAGCTGGGGTACTTCCTTATATGAGCTAACGGGTATGGTTTTCCAGCCGTTTTGGCCAGAAACAGGGTATAGATTAAGAATGAAATATATTTACGGCAGACTGATACAAACATCTGTTTATAATTTAAAGAATACTCCGAAATGGAAATGAGCTCAACTAGAAAAAGTAACAGTAAAAAATAATTGTTAATGCTGACCTGCGGTAATAATTTCCAGCCATGCGTGGCTACCATGTCCACTGCTTCTAACACAAAGTGAACTGTTACGTCATCCATGAAGTAAGGAAGATTGATTCTGGCAAAACCTGGTCTGTAAAAAATCCACCAACTGAATTAGCACCTCTAACCAGTTTATTTAACACTACAATTTAGCACTGGGTGAGAGAGAACAATACCACTACACTACTGTTACACTGTTTAAAAGCTATAATCCCAGTTGTTCGATCTGAAATCATTCGCCATCCCAACGCTGCAAACGTTTCTAAACCAGAAATGTTTATACTATCCCTGCTTCTGTGTACAATTTGGAAGGCATTTTTGAGTAGAGGATGTCAATCTTAGAATTAAAAGCAAAGCGGGGAAGTTCATCGGACGCTGTATTTGTCACGCATTCAGCAATTTTGATAATCATTACTCCTAAAAGAAATGCTTATGGCCATTGAGACTTTGTTATAACGTCATTCCGTGGTACGCGGCTCAACTGTAGTCAACTATCATCGATCCACTGTTAATAAATGGAAATTTTTAAATTTATTTCACTAATATTTTGTCTACAATAAATTATGTTCGCTTACTTCATAATTTCCAAAGGCTCTTTACATGACAGCTCTACATCCTCGCTGCAAGATAAATTTATTTATAAATTTGCAAATGTTATTTTTTTAGTAGGGAAGGTACTTTTTTATTAGGGCCGGGGAATTTTAAGTACTTAAAAAAAGTTAAGGCTGTGGACCTCCCCAACCCACAATACTGGATAATTTTCATGACCATGCAAAGAAAGCATTTACTCACCCTGCTTCCACCCCTGCTCCCCCCCCCCCCCCCCCCCCCCCAACTAGTCTGGTCAAAAAACGTTTGGATGTAGAGGACCACACAACGAAGAATAAAACTACTTGGCTTGTCTGTTGCCGGATCTCTTGTAAAAGAAATGCTCGTACCAGACGTCACGTTAAGTGCAGATAAAACCAGATTAATTGCAAGGCTGGAAGTACTGTACTGTATTGTATTGTATTGTATTGTATTGTATTGTATTGTATTGTATTGTATTGTATTGTATTGTATTGTATTGAATGTTACTTAAACTTACTTCTCGTGAGATTCAAGAAACCATGTGAATTTTCTTGCTATAGTCTCGTTTATTCCCAGAAGATCCTACAAAATATTTAACCATGTGATTGTCAATATAGTACAATGGCAGCAAACGAGCACTCAGCTGCCCAAACAGAAACAAAACAAACATGTCCCCAGATGTATAAACCATTTCTGCAGATCATGGAGGTTAAGTGGAACCTGATTTCTCGAGCACTTGATTACTGGAACCAAAATTGGTTTCGCAAGGATTTTCTTCCCTGCAATTTGACTCCTGATTTATCGAAGCAATTGTTTAAGACATTCCTATCACGTTACCCCATACCTGCGCGTAAGGTCCTGCGCATGCGCATCCTCCACGAGCTTGGATGCCATAGAGATCATTCAGAAGCACAGAGACAAAGTTATGATGCACAAGTTTACCGCTGTCCTGATGATGTATTAGCATAGAAAATATCGGCAGGCGGCGAGCCTTGTGGTTTCCCAAAATGGTAATGTTCGAATTTTTTTGCCATACTTGAAAGGCATGTCTGTTTAAAAATAATTACAAATATAAGTAACTAGAACTTAAGTAATGGAAATAACTAGAGTGGGTTAAAATTCAAGAGCACGACACTGCTTAATGATCAACCTGCATAATTCCTCCTCTCTCTCTTCAATAACGTTGGTGCCAACGGCCTGAAAAGATACAAGAAAACATTAATTAAAAACGCCAGATTTATTAACCGCGCAGCCATGGGCCGACCACGGTTCTTGCTCTGCAACTACTTTTTTTCTGACTCGGCCAGACCTCGAGTCAGCAATGTTCGCAAGGTCTTAATCATTCACCTATGGCACCTTAAGGAATACTCTGGTCTTAATTTAGCTGTTTTGAGTGAAATGCCTGTTTCCTAAGCGTTTATGACTTAAAGAAAATACTTAATTTTCCTGCTACGAAACAAAGACATGTTGCAAGGGGCAACCACTACGTCATCGATGCGATCACGTTTCTATTGAAATGTTGAAATCGACAGTCGTCGATATATCTGGAAGTTTTCGGATATCATTATACTTTTACTGTGAAATGAATCAATCTTCCTGTGAAACCGAGAACGTACCACAACATGTGATCGCATCCACAACGCTGTAGACACCAAATCACTTGACAAACACAAGCTGTATTATTGCACTATCGCTCATAGTCGTTGTGAAATCTCTGACGACGTAATGTTCTTTTTCTTTCCTTTCCATTGGTCGAGACCCTAACACGTGATCTGTAAATAACTGCCTACAAATTATGGTGTGCACATGCGCATTAGCGTCTGACAGTGATTTTGCTACTAATAATACACATGCAAAAATTTCAGCAAGCTCATTGGCTGAGAGCACATCAATAAATCCCAAACAGTGCAGAAAGTTGAAATTGAGTGCAAAAAGATGAAATTGAGTGCAGAAAGTTGAAATTAAGTTGATTGACAGGAAAGCCACGAAAGCGCGCCAAACAAAATGGCGGCCGCTGTCGGAGGGTTTAGAGAGGACAAAAACATCAATTAATGCAAAGTTAGACCGATTTAACGAAAATTATCAGTGTATAAACTAATATACTAGAAACTGGACGTTTGTGCAGCACAAAAGAGGCTGTACGAAACTACTGAAGGCTACCAATCGAGGATTTTCTTTCACGACAGCTCGTAAAGAAGGAAGATTACAAGCCTGAATTGAAGTCGCACATTTCAGCTCATTCCCATGTAACTGAATGAGATAAAAAAGCACCTGATAATGCATTACAGAGAGCTTTAAAATTCCGTAGCAGTATTTGGATTTACAAAGCTATGCAACTCCGTAATGTTTTAACAATGATTCGGAAAGGTAAGCGACCGAACACATCTTGTTTGTCATCCACTTGCAGAAAAATTTTTGTATGTGTATTATTAACACGGGCTCGTGCAATTTGGTTAGCCTTTGAAAAATTTACTCGTGCTGATTTATCCCAAATTGCACTCGAAATCATGTGATTACCTATACAAATAATATTCTGCTCATGCGTAGTTGTGTCCACTTCCAAGAAAAATGGTAGCTCGTTTTCCAGAGTTGTAGGAGAGCGTTTGGTTTATCTGCTAGACCCGAAAAAACAGCCGGAATACAAAGAAGGCAATGGGGAATCCCCTTAATGTATTTCGGCAATATCTGAAAGAAAGAGAATTGGATGAAGAACAGTTCATATCATCGAAGGCGAAGTTACGCTTTCGACTGCATCACTTCAGCAAGAAAGTTCCCACTTCCCGTAGATACTTGTGCAAAACAAATTCAGTAATCGAATGATCGATTATTTGCCTCAACCTTCGGTTTCGGCAAATAATCGACCTGCTCGTCACTGACAAATCATGATATTTTGCTCATCCTCGTAAAAATTGTTAATTGTTGCAACAGTCTAAAATGCTGATGGCAAAGACATTTCAAATTAATATCGGAACAGTATCATCCTGCGAAATCGCGCGGAATCTCGCTTGTTACTTAGTCGACGAGGCCGTAGGCCGAGTTGGTTAAAATCAGACGATATTCCGCGAGATTGAGCAAGATAATTGTTTTATCATTCAACAAAGTGTCAACGAAAAATATGGTAACGGACTGGTAATGTGGTAAGGGTCTGGTTTTATGCTACGGATGAAGGATAACCATGACTTTCTGACCATATATGGGAATCGCGACAATTTGTTATATCCAGCCTGATTAGTTGAGGACCTTACCATCAAGCTAAATACACTACATCAGCCATGTTTTACATTCACTGCACTATCTCACCTGTTTAAGTTGGAAGACCATACCAGCCCGTATTGACTCCACAATTGCTGGTGTTCCACCTTCTTCTCTTTCTTCAATGTCTTTCAAATATAAATGCGTGTCACGTGTCACCTGTGTACAGTCATGAAAAAGAAATTTTCTTATTGATACCAGTGTTGTAAACTTTAACCACAAATGTCTATAATAATCAGCTGCGTAATTTTTTCTATCACTGAATAAATTAAACACCTTTCCCTGAAGCTTTATGATCTTCAAGTAAGTATGATTCATGATGGTCTGACGTTAAGCCTATGTCCAAGAGGAACTTAAAAAACCTTAAAACCTAAAATGCAAACTTTGTAAGTAAAATGTATAAAAAACGCTGGTGACGGATTAGCTGAAAACACACAGGTACAACCTCTTCAATACGGACACCACAGGAACAAGGAAGAGTGTCCGTATAGAGGTCGAGTTTATATGAATTTAAAAGCTATTTAGAAAAGGAGGAAATGTTTTATAGACTTACAAAGAGAACGGTTCCTCCACCGCATCCACCAGGCACGGGATTTCGAAAAAGTTTCTTTTTGGCGATAAGCAATCCTAAGAATAAATTTGAAAACATTTACAGAAAAGACAAAACATTTAGCTTCCGTTTACATGTTTTAACAGGCTAAAAGCTGATGCTGTTCTGTGTAACAGTCGACGACATCACAAGAATGAAATTAGTGGCCTGTTTCCTCCTCAGATTAGTAAAGATTCAAGTTGTATTGTCAATAAGTTATTGTTATCATTTTAAATTTGGCCCGGGACGGGGGTGGGGGTGGGGGGGGGGGGGGGCTATTCCAAAAATCTTATATGGGGAGACTCCGGCCCGAGGTCCAACCCTTACCCTTACCCTTTCCATTAACCTTTGATAAAAAATGACACCCACAGAAGAGTTACTACATCTGTTTTCTTATTTTTGTTTTACTTGAATAACCCCTTAAATACTTAAATGAATCGACTGTTCGGTGTGTCCGTTCGAGACATTTTGAACCGCCTTTTTTAAAAAAAAAAAAAACAAAATGACAGTTTTCCCTACCAATTTATATAGTCCAACTCATAAAATCCTTACCCTTCTATCTACATAGGGCATGAAAAAGGTACCCCTTTCGGGCGGTGCCTCCCCGTATAGTCCGTAATAGGGAGTACCCCCGGGACATTTCCGTACCCGTGGTCCTGCTTAGGGGTGTAAATTACATAGATAGATATTTATAGAAATTGTTATCATAGAAAAAGGTTTTACGTTTTTCTTTCAATTCTCGCATAAAGTGGGTGATGCTGAGGTCTGAGGTCAAAAACAAAGCAATATCTCTTTCATTTGTGCATATATGTACAGGATACTATCGTTTGTTCACTGTTTCTGAGGTCTTTATGATAGTGCTAATCATGCCATACCAGGAGTCCCAGGTCCCCCTACAAACTTGTGAGGAGAAAGGAAAACAGCATCTTTATAACTAAAAAAAAAGACAATACCAACATTAAAGAAATATAATCGCTCTACACTTTTTAACTAAGTTCAATTCGACAAATATTTAGATGGATCAAAATTTGTCAAAGAATAGATGCTTTACTTGTAAAATAAAACACCTTCGACGTTCGCTTTTCGCATGATGACGAAAATTATCAAGGCCACTATTCATGCTAAAACTGAGCTCGCTGGAATTTAGACACCTCGCAGTCTTGGCTGCGAGTAATGGAAATCGTGGTTTGTAGACTTTCCAAGCCGCCATAACACAGACGTTCCCTCCCCGATTGTTTTGAGGGGAGCGGGACGGCTGTATACAGGCTATCCAATTGTCAAATTTGCCGAAAGTTTAAAATTCAAGTAGATGTAGTTTCAAATTGTCCCAACGTACATATAAAAAGCCATGAAACTTATTTATCTCAAACATATCGATCGACACGTAGCCTGCCAGCATTTGGCTTGGGCCAGGGTCTCTCTCGTTTTTCAACATCAAGAAGAATCAGAAGAACTTCAGTAACCGTTTATTATTATTATTTTAGATTATGCTCAACACATATAATACAAGTCGAAGTTAAAAGAACCCTGGCTTGCATATTCATTTGAACAATAACCTAACTAAACAGACAGCTTTATCATGTTAATTTAACCCTTTCGCTTTAATTCAATACTTGTGTATACATTTTGTCACTCTTGTTAGGCCTTTTTGTTTTCTTTCCTAACTAGTGTTATCTTTTCTTGTTTCACAAATACTTGCATTGTTGTTATTGCAACAGCTTCATTATGAATTGAAATCTACACTGTAACTTCACTTGCGGCAACTGAAGACTATCGCAATCGAAACATGTTTTATAAAAAAAAAACAAATTTAAAGTGTCGTCGTTTTTTCTTAAAAGCCTTGAATCCCTATAACAGAGAGTTTAACTTGACGATAATGTGGTAATTGATGTAATGTATATGAAATGATTCACATATGAACTGCGGATATATATGAAGGTGATATGTGATCTTCGCAGTGAATTTCCAATTTAAGCAATTGGAATAAAGAAGCCTGAAAAAAATCAGGGCCTGTTGATTGTCGTGAAGTGGTCACTGTGTATTGAGGGCGGTAATGGGCATCTAGATCACGTTCACAATGCTTGTCTTAAAATGTGTGTTTATAAGTCACATTGTTTGACTTGTTTTTGCAGCCAACTGATACAAGACCAATGGTAATTTAGGTTCCTTACTTCCCTGCCCTTGGTGCCGATGGCAAAGCTTTATCGTGAGCTCTGAATGGTTCTTTGGTAGTATGGCACATTGTTTTAGACCAGATTATGTGGTTTTAGTTTTAAAACCTCTCTAATTGAACGGGACATTCCTCACCCATTTTGTGTTGGGTTCATGTCGATCTTGAGGTATGGACCAGCTGTGGCATAATCCCAGAACGATAAGGCGCCATATTTATGACACAGTTCAGCTACAGCCACAGTGTCTGTCAGGATTCCAGTCACATTTGAAGCCGCTGAAAATGCCACGTACATGTTGTATTCTGCTAAACGGTATTTCTGTAAAAGAGCAGCAATATCACTGAAACATCCATTCATTGAAACTTGATAAAGATTAACCAATTCTGAGCGGAGAGGATGAATTGCTCAGAATGTTGAAACAGAAATGATCAGACATACAACCAATAAACATTACCCTGAGTTTAGCCTCAAGCATCGCCATATTGACTGTTCCTTGGTTGTTATCCTGTATTCTGACAATCTATAACAACAGGATATAATGATAATAGTACGTAAATGAAGAACACAAACAAACTCCGGAAGGTTCTTATACACCGTGATAATGTATTTATTAAGCATGATATTCTGATTTTTGTCTGGATGTATACATTTAAAGCTCGTAATCTCGATTCAAACGCAGCACTTTTTCTAAGCAGAACGTCTGCTACTAGTAGAGGGTCTCAATGAAGTGGTTGCGTTGACGGTTGACGTTTAAATTTTAGAGCTTTCGACGGTTGACGGTTATCAACAGGAAATTTCTTCCATCAATTGAAATTAATGTGAGTAATGAAATCCAGTGAAATTTTAACAAAATACAAGACTTAATTATATATTGTAATTATTATTATTATTCCACTCTTGCGCCATTTTACCATATTAGGGCAAAAGAACGCGCAAAATATGCCACGTTATTACACTTTATACAATAACCGAGTTACTGCGCGCATTGTGATTGGCTGATGCCTGTCATCTATTAGAGTACAGATGTACAGATGAGGTCACTGCGTGGTGTGACTCGCGCGCGTGATCAGAGTTCATAGTCCAAGTCAGTCTTCTCGGCAAAGTTTTTCAAAACTTGCAGCGAAAACAACAAGAGAAAATTCAGCTTAATTATAAATCTACATCGAGAAACAATCCGCCAAATACTCTACACCTTTCGAGACATTTAACTGGGCTAAACAAGCTTAAAGTAGACAGTGACTGACTTGAAAAATACTTATCGAATGCTGCAAGTGTTTGTCCGATGCTCGAACAGTTTGAAGACGCTACGGGAAATCCATGAACGCTCGTTGAACGCTTACCTTTAGTTAAAGCTTGCAGAGTACAAATGGAATAAAGGTCAGTTTCTTTTGTTGACATTTCATTTTTCCTTCGTATTGCGTATTTTAAAATCGGTTTAACAGTGCTTCGTGATTGCGGAAAACTATCTCGAAATGAAAACAACTGCAACCGAGGCTCACCGGTGACGGCGCTTTAGCGATACTGAAGTGTGCAGAAGTCTTGTTATTGTATAAAACAAATAGATTCCATTTTGCCTAGTGCGTCTGTTCAGTTACAGATCACAGAAGACGTCAAAATGTGGTAAGAACATCAGTGACCCACTCGCCTAGCGGCTCGTGGGCCACTTTTTTGTTCTTACCACATTTTGACGTCATCTGTGATCTACAACTGAACAGACGCACGGCAAAATGGAATCTATTTGTTAAGTAGAACAGGGTAAAAATACGGACTGAAAGCGGAGCGACAAAATGGCCGAACCAAATTTTATTTTATTGGTGGAATAATAAATCCCTTATTCGATGGTTTAACATATAATACGAGCGGACATTTTGCTTATTGCTCGTATTTTTCCTCACCCCTTCGGGGCTCGGAAAAATGCTACGCAACTCGCAAAATATCCGCGCGTATTGTATGTTAAACCATTGGAAAAGGTGTGTGTATCAATACAGTAAATCATTAATAAAATAATAATATTAATATAAAAATGGTAACTCTGCATACGAGTCTAGTGGCTCATCAGGCAGGAGCTTATCTCGGTTTCCGTAGCATGAAGCGACTAGGAGTATTTCTACTTTCCCCCTGGATGGGCGGCTAGTCCATCGCAGGGTTACCCCCAGCAGTAAATTCGCCGGTACCCATTTATACACCTGGGTGGAGAGAGACACTGTGAGAGTACAGTGTCTTGCCCAAGGACACATCGCAGTGCCCCAGCCAGGGCTCGAACCCGGACCGTTCGATCCAGAGTCCAGCGCAATAACCATTAGGCCACCGCAAAAAAAAATCCTTCCTAGAGATTTTTGACGTCGAATATGACTAAAATTGCTACTTTGACAAAATCTGCAAACTGCCATCTTTGTTTCAAACTTTTAATTCTCTGCAGAGAAGCGGTCCCTGGAAAAATGAATACAAATTTTACAAAGCTGAAAGACGGGCTAGAAAAGTTCCCTGATTTGGTTGGAGGTTATGCCTTCTATGTTGTGATGAGAGTCATGCAAAGTTAGCCAATTTTTGGAAATTTTCACTACAAAAATTGGTCCCAGGGGGGGGGGGGGGGGGGTCAAACTTTAATTGGTTGTCACGTGATCAGATTGTATTTATCAAACATTTTAATGCCCATTTGATTACTTACTCATGGATACCTTTCACCAGGAAAAGTTTGAGGTAGGGTTGATTTTGGCCATTTCCAAAATTACTCGAACCTTACATGGAACGGCTCTTAACTCAACATTCGTATAGGTAATGAAACTGATCTCAACCAACTGAAATAATATTGATTACTATCTAAGGCCTGCAGTTGTTTTATCATATTATTGTATATAAACAGGAGAGGATAGCCAGGGCTAATAACTAAAGCATCAGCATCCTCTCTTGCATGTTATTATTCATCCCCGTGCAGTCGCGATCGGTACCATTATTTTATTAAGCTATACCTTTGCTCCTGTTTCTTTCCAAGGTAAAATATTTGAATGATGTTCAAATGGACCGACAAACACAACCTGTTTGAGAAAGTAACAATTGAATTTGATTCTGGGATATAAGTCTTATAATATAAGTCACTGAAGAATGACTGAATTGCCGCTAAAGCCACAACTTTAGAAAGTTACACTGTACATTTCAGAAACACAGAAAGTATTTCAAATCGATTAAAACTCATTAATAATTCATAAAGAAAATACAGAAAAAAATTATTTTGTATGTAATGAGTGCCTTTACATCTTTTTTTTTTTCTTTTTTAATATTGACACATATCACCAATGAGCCAGGGGCTCGTTTAAAAGTGAACGTGTATTCTAAAAATTACAATATAAAAAATTTAAATATGATTATCTAAGAACACGGCTTAACTTTACGTCTAATTTTCTAGGCCAAAATAACCCCAAATGTAAATATTAGTGTAAGAATGAGTTGATCTACAACAGACGATTTTGAAGCCGTTCAATATATTCGTAGTTCGTGTTATATCAAGTCTAATACACCCGGCTGCGCCTCATGTTTTAAACTTCAGTGATAAAACAATGCTGCTCATTTATTAAACATTACACAAATTATGAAGCAAAGGTTGTTTGTACTTACAGATTTCTCCACTACTTTTCCTGTTAATTGCAGAGCATGAACTAATTTGTGGATGGCTCCTGTGGTTCCGCTTCCTGCAAACACAACCACGTCTTCTTTTCCAGCGTTTACGCACTTTTTGATGATGTCACTGGAATAAGCATTATAATTTATCTAGTGTGATTTATTCTATACGTTTATTGTCATGTTTAAAAGTTAGAAAAGGGATGGAGCGCTTAACAAAAGTGGTACTGTGTGGCTAATCACGGTTCAAATCGATACTTTATAGCTTGCCCGATGCGCCAAAAAGATGGAGTTCAGTAACGGGAAAGAGATTTACTTGTCCGGTCGTTGTTAAGTCTTTTGTTCATAGAAAACAACAAAACAATGCGAGTAACTGTTCAAGTCGAAAGTTATCAACAGAGATAATTGTATAGATGTAAGTCGATTCTAAGAGGAACACATATTGGCAAACAAATTTGGAACATATCAAAGGACTAGACTTGTAGGCAATATGGAGATAATCAAACAACCAACAATTCCTCTCGCTTAACCAACTTAGCCAAAAAACACTTTCAGTTGATCAGTTAAGATATTTGAGGGAATCGTTGACTTATGAAGCAAGAAACAGAAGATTCTCACTTTGGCTTTCAATGCAGCAAACACCGCAAGTTGGCCGGCATGTCATTTTTCCGTCATCTTGGGATGCAAAGAATAGGTCATGCAACTTTTAACTGACAGAAAGTTCAATTCTCAAAGATTTATTCTACAGTGGAATCCCGATTTTCGAACCTCCAAGGGACATGAAAAATGGTTCAAGAAATCAGGGGTAAAATTAGCGTTTGACTGAGGAAGTGGAAACTATTTTAGGTTCGAGATATCCAGAGGTTTGAGAAATCGAGAGTTCGAACAATTTTGGATTACACTGTATATAAGTGTTTGTTTCGCCTTACCGTGCCTCCTGTCTGAATTTTGTTGTCTGTCGTGACGTCACACTCGTTGTTGTATGGGTGTTGGCATAAAAGGGATATACAAAGTCCCGGATGTAGTTCTCGATGAACCCAAGAGGCCTGGTGACGAAATATTATAACTGTTGTAAATATAAGCTTCCTGCTGATGCTACCCCATGCCACGTGATTGTAAGCTACGTTCCTGAAAATCGAGCCGAAAATGTAACTCTGCCAGAACCTGTTAACAACCTACCATACTACTCATACAAGAGCTTTGTCGCCTGATATACAAAGTTATTTCCTTGCGATGGCCAAATTACACCACAATGAGGGTCTGGATGGGGTTTAAAGGGAACATCCACTGTTGGGACAAGTTAACGTTAAGACAAGGGAGAAATAACATTTAATTATAACAATAAATGGAAAAGTTTATGGCTTTTAAATTTCCAGCGCGCCGCCATTTTGGATTTGATGACGTGTTACGGTTACCGCTATTGTTTGGAAGCTTCCAAACAATAGCGGGAGCCATAAAGTCTGTATACGAGCCTAGGGGCCCATCAGGCCGGAGCTTATCCCGGTTTCCGTAGCATGAAGCGACTAGGAGTATTGCTACTCCCCCCTGGATGGGATGCTAGTCCATCGCAGGGTTACCCCCAGCAGTAAATTCGCCGGTACCCATTTATACACCTGGGTGGAGAGAGGCACTATGAGAGTAAAGTATCTTGCCTAAGAACACAACGCAGTGCCCTGCCAGGACTCGATCCCGGACCGCCCGATTCGGGAAATTTCACGTTTTCAGATTGTTATGTAATCAACGTTACATAATTTATCATTCACGCGTAACTTCACGTGTTTACTGTATACAGCTATTTCGAGAAACGTTGTCGGAAAAAAGCACAAAACTGCACAAGCCAATTTCGAAAGGTAGTATGGGTAGACGTATTGAGCTACTGCACGTGTTGCATACTAATGAGATATAACAACAAAATAAGCACGAATTTCAGGTTTTCTTTCCTTTCAGACATGTAGAAACAAGGTACGTTTAGCCCCTCTGAAGTTTAGAAGAATTTTCCTCACTCAAAGAGATGCGACAGTAAAAGTAAAGCTAAAGATATTGGCCCCTAAGAGGAAAAACAAATTTTCCACGTGCAAAAATACAAATTTGGCCAATATGCAAAACTAGGCCAATATGCAAAATTCCAGTGAATACCCATACCACCTTTCGGTCATGTCGCATGCACTTTGATGCTTTTTTCCGACAACCTTTCTCGAAATAGCTGTATATGAAGTGTTTTTACGCGCGCGTCACGTGTCTGCGCATGATTTTCTAACAGGCCTTACAATATGTAATTTGTGACGTGGCTCCTTTATCCATCGGTCGTTTATTCTTTATTTCTTCCTTCTGACATTTTATTTTTATAAATATTTGTGACGTATTGTTGTTTAACATCCACTTACTTGCCTGAAGCTGTGTAATCGCAGTAAATAACTAATAAGAAGAAAAGGAAAGATATGAATACATATAAGGCACCGATTCCCTTTCTATTCTTACTCACTAAGATTTTTTCAGTAATTTAATAGAATTCCGAAAATTATAGCCCTAGGCTAATTTTCCTGTTGATCAAAAGAAGAGCATCTTTGGAAATCATTTTTGGTGTAAAGTTTGGGAGGCTAGTCACTTCGAAAATGTATACAGTATTTCAGTAACGAAACACCTAAATTATATTGCAGGTTAACTAAAAGTTAATTCGGGCTAGGTGTTATCTCTTAGCCGAGTACAATTTGTTAATGATATAAGAAGCTTAAGCTTTTATTTATCCATCTATATTATGCCATTTCTGCAAATCTATAAACATATAACCCTTCCGAAAAATTTCAGACGGGCGGAAGGTCTTCTTGTTGTGTTAATCGAAAAACTTGTCTTTTACAAATTATAGCGACTGTCGGTCAACAGGCGAGTAGTACCTGACTCAATTTCATAAATATTTATTTCCAGAACGCGAGATTATGAAGATATTAACTAGTCGGACCGAGCTATGATACCGGTGTATATTTACTTTAGTCATACCTCTTCTTTCGCCGTAAGGTCCTTCAAATCTTGTCTTGCCTCCGATTACATTTTCATCAATAAATTCCAAGAATGGCAGCATTGTTTCGTCAAGAAAAACCTGGTTGGTTTCCCCTTCCTGGTGATGTTCAACTAAGTTGTCACTTTTCTGATCGGCATAGTCCTCTGTTTCTGCGACTACAAAATTTAAGACAAAAATTCTGATAAAGAAAGTATCATTCATATGGCTTTAACCATTTTGATTGGAAATTAACAATAGAGAGAACATGAAACAGCCAGAATATTGATTGAGCAATGTTTTGAGACTCTGCCAGAGTAAATTCCGACAAGCGACATGGCCCAAAAAGTAGCGATAACACAGAATGA
This sequence comes from Meandrina meandrites, assembly GCA_963693305.1. NCBI lineage: Eukaryota > Metazoa > Cnidaria > Anthozoa > Scleractinia > Meandrinidae > Meandrina > Meandrina meandrites. The sequence continues at coordinate 19,518,549 of OY855912.1, read as the reverse complement.
AATCACCACAAAAGGCCACCTTTCTCGCCAAAATTCTGACAGTGACATCAAGGTAGAGAAAGACAAGGAACAATGGTTTGGAAAACTTTTACATAAATTTGAAGACCACGAATATAAAAGACGTGATTTATCGGTCGATATCTTCCTATACGCAGATCCGTAGGTCTGTTTCATAGGTATGTATGCATACTAAGTTGTTTTGCTATGCTCACTAATAAAATCAGTAGCATTGGTCTAACGAAACGCGCAGGAGGAGATAAAACATTTTTACGATTCGGTTTTTGTTTGAAAATTTGTAATCAGTAAAAAACATAAATTCCGATAAAGACAAACGATTTCCTTTCAATTTCCGACAGCGACCTGAAACACTATAAAACACCGACACGGAACATGTTTTAAATTTAGACAAGCGACACGGAACCCCCCTGGCAGGGACTCATTTTTAGCAAAGACATTAAAATTGGGCGGTAACGTTTGAAAGACATTTCGAAAGGATGTAAAAATGCAAAAAGTATAATATATAGGAGGAGCTAGCTCACCATAACACCAGAACAATAACCGATGAGATTTAAAAATAGTTCAAACTCGCCAGCTGATGCGCTCTCAATGAAAATTTGAGCCTGCTCACTTGGACACTCGCATTAGGTTCACGCTCGTCTTTTTGCTCGATCATATTGTTCACATTTACTTCAGGTGGGAACAAATGTTTAACGCTTCTCGTGAAGATTTGGGGACTCTCCATCAAAATCATTTAAGAAATTAGGGTTACCGAAACGGATAATTTGACGAGAGCATTGAGTGTGGTCCATTATATTCTGGGAGTTCGTGACATGGATGCCATCGGTTTATCAGCATTAAGAAGGGCTTCAGTGCCACATCGGTCCTCACCCCCACCCTCTGGGATGTGTCCGTTAGTTGACATCACGGGAGGTTCGAGATTGGCTGCATTAGTACACAAATATTTGAGAACAAACATTTTCTTTTAAAAAAATTTGGGTTTATATGAGGCACACGATAACTTAGTGCCGAATCCAGATTTAGTTTTACAATTTACGACGCTTAAAAGATCGCGCACCAAAGGAATTTATCATGAATACAGTACAATTGATATAGCTCTGGTCGATACAAGCATCGCAGTATCACCGAAGCATGAAATTCATATGGAATTAATTCGTTTCATTTATATTCTGATCTTATTAGCATGTTATCCTTAAGGAGTGACAGGGACACCCGAAAACTTCAACTCGTATGGGTATAAAGCATGCTAACATTTGAAGTGTTGTAAATAATACTTACGGCATGAAGTCGGTTTGCTTTCTCAGGGAACCGTAAGGAAATTTAAGGATAAGTGCAAAGCTCTCTAGATGACGGATACAGATTCCTTCGGTGCCAAGTGTCGCTCAGAGGCCTCAAACAAAATGAAATCTTTATTCTTTGATAAATATTTATCTATTGATGACAGTTTGAAGAACGGTTTTAGAGGATAAATCACGCCTAAATCCATTAGTGAGATCCCATCATTTTAATGTTTGTTCAGAGCTTTGCATCCCGCGCGCAAAATCAAGATCGAAAACGAGATAATTATTCACTGAGAAGTCGGGCAGACGGGCAAACAGTTTGATCTTGTTCATTCGCTCGATCGTACCTCACTTCGAGCCAAGTATTTTGCATTCCTACACTCCACCCAGTCTTTTAAAAGCTAGCACACATGTTATACTCCTGATTGGTTGATTTAATTTTACTTTCAATGTTTAATTTTCAATTGTGCTTTTAATTTTTAGGGGTAAGTTCAATATTATTTTAATAATTTGTCACTGATAATAAAGCAGAAATTGTTATGGCAAAAGCCAACACGTAGCAAGATGTCGTTATATACCCAGGTACTATAAACATTCGCTGTGCCTGCAGGTGAAACTACGGTTCAAACTGTATGTTATCATTCAACACTATTAACATGCAACTTTATTTTTTTTGAGTTGCACAACGATTTGCAGAACACTCATACATACACCAATTAACATCGCAAAGTTTACAGTCAGTGTAAAACGCAGATTACAGACTGCAGCCCCGGGATAAAATACAGACGGAGGACGAAATGCTTTTTCCGAAAAGATCTGTAAACCTTTCATTTATATCCGGTTTACAAACGCACAAGGCTTGGAATTGAAGTTTAAGTCTCACAAAGATCTTGAGAATGCCTTTGCTGTACAAAAAATGACGAATTTGTCATGAGTTGGCATATAATTTATCGTCATGTGAAAGGATTGGAGCCGGTGTGGAAGGGTTCCCTTTGGCCGGGGAGTTAGGCCAAACCAGGTACTTCGTGCGTCGGGTTGACCAAGCTCACAATAAAGTAGATATATTTATTAACTTGCCAGTGAGTTACTTACCGGAACTCATTTTTAAGTTGTTTCTTCAAAGCCATCTTCAGGATGTTAGACTTTCAGATTACTTTCTTCCAGATTCTTAGTTTTAATATCGCATAATATCCAGGGGCGTGGCGACCATATACGTAGGTACGCACGCGTGTGTACCTACGGAAATCTAAAAAGATAATAAATGTTTATACATTTTTGGTTTGGCAGAGGTTTCCTAATTACGTTGCTGCAGTTTTATGAAATACAGAATGAAAGCTTTGCGAATATTAAAAAACACTAGTAGAATTAATAGCAGAGACTAATTAACAGTGTTTTCCAGTGTTTACAAGCAAAGGACAACAAGTCTGGTCTCGGCAAGTGTTGTCACTTACCTCAACCTTGATTATTCCGGATATCATAAAAACCTCATCCATTAATCGTTTCGAAAAAAAAAAAACGAAAACAAAATAGATCGCAATACATTATTAAATCGCAACACACAGACTTGCCCTTTCAACCCCTTGGGGTGTTTTTCTGAGAGGTCTGCAGCGTAAAATGTAGACTTTCCAAACGTCGTTCGCTTCTCGTTTTACTTTTACTGTAGGCTTTTAGCAAATTAATGAGAAGAAAGATAGTGACTTCAATGTATGATAAATTTTGTTCTTGTCGTAATGATGACTGGCTTTTAAATTTCCGTATTGAACTGAATAGTAATTGTCCCAAAGGTTGACACTTAAACCACTTCAACGGCATAAGTTAATGTTACTTATTACTATACGTTTTTCCATGTTTTGATTTATGAAACTGTCCCGAGGGAATCCTGGGAAAAGGCATTTCCTGGGCTCGATTTCCGGGGAGGAGCGCGGGCTCATTTTCGAAACAGCGGCTGGTAATCGAGCCTGGGCATTTCCGAGCACCTGAAAATAGGCATGCCTTCAGGCCGCCCCTAGCGGCTCCCGCCTTGGGCGCTCGCTTCAACTGGTCTTTCGTGCGTACTCCACGAAAAATACACGCTACGCCCCTGTAATATCGTGTACATATATAGAGGATATTACACGGTGGCGAGAAGATATGAATTTTATGTTCGAGTGGCAGAAACGATATCTCACTCGTTCGCTGCGCTCACTCGTGAGATGTCGTTTTTGCCACAAGAACATAAAATTCATATCTTTGAGCCAACGTGTAATGTTCTTTTTATTATATGGAGACCAGATGTAATTGAAATTGCCGATTTTTATTTCATTGTTTTCGAAAAATCGAGCAAGTTTTACATATCACCGTTTGTCTTCACAGAAAATACAAAGCACCCGTGTCCAGGATATAGAAACACTTACTGAATTCCAATCAAACAAAATGTATGAAATATTTGTCAACTAAATACCGTAACATGTAAGAACTGAAAACATCACTGACTTTTGACTTGAATCCGATGCGGCAATGTCTTGACGGCCGATAGTTTTCAACTGCTTTTGTTTTCCTCTTTACAACATCTTGCACTTTGTGAAATTCCTTGCGAAGAATTCTCTCTAAAAGCCTTCAAATCGTCAAGGTTTCCATTACCATGTTCTCGTCCTTGAGTTTTTCGGAAAACTCATTCTTTTTCTTCGCTTAATTAAATAAATTAAACCTGCTTGTCGATGCTTGCTCACAACAAACCTGAACGACACAAGAAACCAAGTTCATTCAACAAAGTAGAAATGGCGCGAATCGTGACGTCAATGAGCGATATGACACTCGCAAGCGTGTCATACGGAAAATACGCCACTTGGGTCCCGGATGGAGTGGCTTATGGAATCTACGAGTGGTTTAGTTCCCAGTAAAACACTCTCGTCCATATAATAAATTAAATTATCTTTCTTTAGTAACTAATGGAGTAGAGAATCATTTCCATACATTGCGAAGAGTTATTTCGGTTGCTAATCAAAGTTTTTCATCTATCGATAGACAGCAATTCTAAATTATACAACCAAACTAAGTTGGATCAACTCAAGAGACAGGAAAATCACACGTACAATTTCAGCTATTCCGAAGAACTGTAAACAAAAGACAGCGGCCAGTTTAAGATAAAAATGCACAGCCTCTACCAACCTCGGTTCCTCGGGTATAAATGATTTTAAAAAAGGGAGCTCAAAGGATGAGATGTCTCACGATGGACAGGACAAAATATATTAGTTCAATTAAAGGTAAATGCAACTCATGTCTGCAATCACGAAAATCTATATACGATTTTCCTAAGACAAAAGTCAACAAAAAGGGAACGCAATGCAAGAAACACCCTCGTATGCACAAATGGGCCCCCGCCGTACCTCGGTCACATGTCTGCAGACATTGTTTTTGGAATAAATCCTTAGTTAATTGACACCCTCTTTAACTTTATAGTTATGTTTGATATAAAAAACGTTTGGATGCAGTGGACCACGCAACGAATAATAAAACTACTTGACTTGTCTGTTGCCGGATCTTTTGAAAAAGAAATGTTCGTACCAGACGTCACGTTAAGTGCAGATAAAACCAAATTGATTGTAAGCCTGGTACTACGGCAGAAGGGCAAAATTTATTGGGAAGCAATGACTGCTAACTGCCGTAGCCTTAAAGGAACCCTCCACTGTTTTTACAAGTATTGCTTAAAATGTTCCGAATGTGCTCATTAGTAGATCCTATCTTAAAAAAATGCCTTACCTAGCGAACTGATTTTTTTATCGATTTTCAAAGAAGAGCCTCTCAGCCTCTTCGTAATTCCCGCGGCCGCCATCTTGAATAGCGCGCAATGGACTGTGGGCATTGATGACGTAGCGTGGTTGCTCGCTCCAATCTCTGCTGTATGAATTGGTAAACATGTCGCAGATTTTGCCATACCAGCCATATATCACCTGGAACTACAGTACTCTTTTACCCGGGAACTCTACTCTTCTTTCTGATGAATTTTAACAAATATCGGGCCACAATGAAGAAACATTCTTAAAGAATCGAGTGGCTTTTATTTACAAACGAGCAAAACAAACTTAAGATCAACAGTTCAGTTCCATTCATCAAATTTATTTCACTTATAAAATCATACAAATACTTAACGAAACATAAGTCTCTTTATAAATAAAAACACAGAGCATAGATGACCTTTCTGCATCACTGTGTACCTTCATCTTCCGACAAAAATGCCAGCTCTTTGCAACACACTGATGGCTTCTCGATCGGCAGTGCAGAACATCGTTCGCATAAGCGGTCTAAAGACGTGTTCGATGGCGATCGACATTTTCTTACTTTAAAACTGAACCTTTCTCCTCCTCTTCTTCTTGTTATTATGCATTCTCTGGTCGTTCTTCTTTAGAAGAGTACTCTAGGTTCAGGTGATATGGCAAAATCTGCTACATGTTTACCAAATTATCTCGAATTCATAGAGCAGAGATTGGAGAGAGCAACCACGATACGTCATCAATGCCCACAGTCCACTGCGCGCTATTCAAGATGGCGGCCGCGGGAATTTCGAAGAGGCTGAAAGGCTCTTCTTCGAAAATCGATAAAAAAATCAGTTCGCTAGGTAAGTCATTTTATTAATATAGGATCTATTAATTAACACAGTTGGAACATTTTTAGCACTACTTGAAAAAAACAGTGGAGGGTTCCTTTAATAGCCTATTTATTTAATTTCCCATTTTGCGATTATATGTGCAAAACATCCTCTGACAGCCAGTTCACTTTCGAGATCGCTCGTGCGAAACACGGTCCGACATGAATTTTCATAACCAGCACTGACCATCACTCAACGTTTGATCAGAACATATCGTTTCATCATGTGTTTACGCTTTGATCCAACCGACGGTAAAATGGTCCTGCGACTCAGATTTCGTTATTTTACCCTTGGTCTGCAGTTTGCAGTCTGCATTTTATCCTCAGTCTGCATTTTAGCCTCGGTCTGCAGTCATGTGCAGTCAGCAGTCTGTGTTTTACACTCACCGGAACTTCAACTGCTCCTTTTCTCTGCTCTTCTCGCAATGCGCGTTAACATCCGCGGGTGAACTGGGTGCCATGTCTAAATATAACACCTATATGGGGGATTAACTCTCTCACTTCATACTCTCTTGAAAAGGATTAAACCAGTATCACCCACAATAGTATATGCCAGCGATGTTGGATAAAACTGAAATTATATTCAAATTTAAAAAAATCGTTTTCTGGTTAAAACATTTGAAATTGTGAGCCTACAACCTTTGACAAAAGATAGGAAAAAGCGGGAACATGGTAGTGTGGTACGTGGAATGTATCGATATACGCAAAAGAATTCCCTTGTTGATTTTAAGTCTATAAAATAGCCGTTCAACCATGAGTCAGTGGCACTGTTTGAACCTCTTTTTTGTAGGATTTAATGCTTTCTAATATGTCCTTTCTTCCTGGTTTTGTAAACATCTTCCAGTTTCCACTAAACAGCTCCACTAGCAATCGACACAGGGAATCTTACAAACAACATTTGCTTGTAGATCGGTGGGTGGTCTTGTTTGGGAGAAACAAATTCCTGTTCTAATAAAGCTCTTGAAGGGTCTACCTGTATATTTCTGAGTCAGTGCAGCGAAATCGCGTATAAGTCTGATAAATCAGTCCACTTAAAAAACATTCCGACTTACCATCTTCTGGGGATGGTATAATTTCAGGAGGAGGCTTATAGCCTGTGAACAGAAACGGATTTCCGGCATGCAGTTGTTTTCACGCCGCAAAACAACAGCCTGGCCGGAAATCCGTATATGTTCGCTGTCACTATCCTTGTTAGGATGTTTGATATAAGGGGTAGTCATTTAACTGATTTCATGGCAAATGTAAGTGTTGTATATTATAATATACTTACGACATGTAGTTTGCTTTCTGGGAACCTTAAGGAAATTTACAGATTCCTTCGGCGCCAAGTGTCATGGAGGCCTCAATTCAAATGAAAGCTTCATTCAGATCGATAACTATTTTTATCTACTTATGACAGTTTGAAGAATGTCTTTAGAGGATAAATCACGGTTAAACCCATTAATGAGATCACAGCCACTTAAGTATTTTTTCACAACTTTGCACCCCGTGAAATCAAGGTCAAAGACAAGATTGTAAGAGATAGTAAGTATTCCCTGAGAAGTCGGACGAACGGGCAAACAGTTGATTCTTGCTCGATTTCTTGCTTGCCTTCCTACACACTCACTTAGTCTTAAAGCTAGCACATATCCTATTTACTACAGACTAATTTAAGTTTACTTGTCATGTTTAATCTTTCATTTTTGCTTTCAATTTTTGGGGGTAAGTTTAATATCGTATTAATTATTGGTCATTAACAATGCTGGGAGGTTAGAGAAAATAGGTGAGCTCGCCAGGCTAAATGAGAGGTATCAAGAGTCTTGAATCCAAAGGCTTTACTGTGCAACTTCTAATGCTTCTCTGCTCTGCTGTGCTTTGCTCTGCTTTGCTTTGCCAATCTAATTGTAAATTTACAATGCTCAAGCTTTTGAAAACCAGGTTGCTCAAAAACAAAGAACTCGGACGTAAATGAAATCTAAACTGCACCCAGCTAATCAAGTGACTCAAGCAAATCTTAAATAAAATTATTTAAAGCGAGAGATAACCTTGGATCTATTTAAAGAAGGTACGGTAACCGAGGTCGGAAGAAAGTCACAAAATTAAGATGTTAACAGGTGAAGGTTTTGAATGCTAGGTTTTAAACGAGAAGTTTGTATGACAAACAAGAGAGGTGTCGAAGAAATAACATGCACATGCCAAGACTACCTTTGTTAACAAAACATTACTGATAAATATTTGCCTTCTCTTAACAATGATAAAGCAGAAACTGATACGTTTTATGGTCACAAGTCACCGCGTAGCAAAATGTGGTTACCGGTTAAAGAGGGACCAAAGAGGTTCTGAAATGTACCTACCGGAATGTTTCTTTAGTGGGCTCAGTCCATCAGACTCATGCCATGATTTCCATGTTTTGCCATGTATCAATGGACTACTCAGAAATTATGTAATGAAAATCGAGCCACAGGTAGACCCCTCACAATCTTACAACAGGACAAGTCATGCAGGACCACCAACTGATCTACAACAGATGTTCTTTATTTTGCGTAAGGAAAACACTAGAATCATGACATACCGCAGTCACGAGTGAAGCAGACAGAATACCTCGACACAAATACCTAGGCAATATTCAATTTTCTTTTGAACTTCGTATTAGCATTTTATTTCCCAAAGGTATTTTTATTGTAACTTCTTTCTACTTCATACTTTTAATTTGACCGGCGGTATATGCGCTGTCTATGTTTCCACGTTCGCGCTTTTATCCAGAGAACAATTTTTAATTTTTTATGATGTCTTTTCTGCTTACTCGTCCATTTAAATACCCGTTGTATGATATCTGCAGTACTTTGTCCTTGAATCACTCAATATCTGTTCACATAATATCCACCACATCATTGAAAAATAAGATTGTTACTCGATTCCTTTTGTGCAACGTATCACATATTTTTTTACCAAAATTATTTTTTTATTTTTCTAAAGAGCGGCTAATTCATAAACGGGCCAAGGGTAATTATGCGAGATCAGGATGGGGGCGTTGAGTCATTTTGTGTCAAGAAAAGAGGACACAATACCTGGCCTGGATTGAGTTGAACTTAACTGATTCTCTTCCACGCTCCAACGAACTGCATGTTGCCTAAACCGGTGATAACTATGTATTGCCTTTTGTATTTTGCCTTCATAAGCCCGACAGCATAAGCATCCAGAGAAGTTCTCTGAAATTCAGGCTAAGCCTATCGTTATTCACACTGTTTGAATACATTGATCAACTCACAATTTATTTTTCTGGTTTGCAAGCTTTTTCTTGTCCCTTCAGAAGTCTTAATTGTCTTTTAGTTTAACTTTCATTTCAATGTATTTTACTGAGTTAGTAGCCTTGGGACACATATCGCAATGTTCTCTTGTTTCCGCGGTTGCCCTGGAAACAAACACCAATTGAGCTTTGGAACATAGACATTGCCTGAATGTCTGTCTTACTTTCTTTCTTTGGTTGAATGCATTTTTCCTTATTTTTGATTTGTCCATTGCTAACTGTTGAACAAGGTTTGGAGATCACATTCGCTTGCAATGTTATCTGTAATGAGGGTTTCCGATATTACCAATTCCTTTCATGGTTTCGTATGACTTAACGTGCTCGCGGCAAGATTCTTGAGAACTTCAGGCGGAATGTAAATCTTTTTAAGAAAGCGGCCATGACGTCATGTTGATGTAAATGTACGCAATTTTATTTGATTTGTTTTTACCAAATGTTTGAGAAGCACACTCACTTAATTAAATTTCTGTTTAAATACAAATTTATGCCGAAGTTGCTGGACAAAAGGCGCATCAAGATTAACACTGGATGGTATGGTAACGATTTTCCTTTTTTCGTGGTTTCGCAAAAATTTATTTTTACTTATTTTCTCATGAAATTTAATTTTCTTTGCACCTTATGAACAAAAAGAGTGTCATGAATAGGCAGAAAAATTGGGCTGTCTTAATTAAGAAACAGAAATCAGTCGCAAAGTATAAAAACACATTGAGGTGACTTGAAAACTAACTTACCATTTCATTTGTTTCTTCACACCTGTATGTTGAGTTTTGTAAAGTTAGTAACGAAGTCCCCTCGTGAATCTGCATTCTTGTTGTTCTGAGAGGTCGGTCATTGCGGCTATGATAAGTCTTTTTCACCTTTTTCACCTTTTTTTTTGGATTTCAAATATCGAATACACGCTGTCCGATTTCACGCAAGTTCAACTCCACTTCAAAAACTGACAGTTTCCTGCCATCCTGTTTGTGCAACTTTTATTAAAAATATCGAACTATTTATTATGCTTTTTTCCTTCACAATAGGTCTATTCTTGTCGAGTTCAGTCCTGCTTAACAATTTAATTATGAGCTCGAGATTTCTTTGACGTTAAAGATGATGGACATGGGGGCGTTGACTGAATTAACTTTGATTACTCATAAAATTTATTTCAGTAGAGATCTTTTCATTTGCTGTCGACTTTTTCTTTCTTTGAAACGCAAAAACTTGGCGCTGGGTGTATCCAGCGAATTCAAAAATCTAAACAAACATGCCGGCTGAACGATCAATGTGAAACTTAATGTTTTCAAATCTGAAAGAATCCTTTTAATTGTTTTTGAAATTCCCGAGCGGTTTTTAGCCGGGAGTTCAGCAGCATTGAATGATGGCACCTACAGGTCAAGTCATCAATAACACTGAGAACTTTGACCGAAAATACTAGCCGGGCAAGTTTAACTATACTTGTAAAACGTTATGATTTACAAATAAAAGTTCTAAGTAAAAGCATTGTAGCATTGAAGCCTACCGGTCAATATGCACTGATAACTACGGTGTTCGAGGAGTATCACTAGAAAATCTATCACTTTTGATTATTTTGTTGATGTTTTGATTTTCGAAATTTTCACCTTTGATTGTCGGCATGGCGTTTTGATTTATTTTGTGTAACTTTTGATTTCTCAAATGGCGCTTTTGATTTCACAAATGGCGTTTTTGATTTCTCAAATGGCGCTTTTGATTTCTCAAATGGCGCTTTTGATTTCACAAATGGCGTTTTTTGATTTCTCAAATGGCGTTTTTGATTTCTCAAATGGCGCTTTTGATTTCTCAAATGGCGCTTTTGATTTCACAAATGGCGTTTTTTGATTTCTCAAATGGCGTTTTTGATTTCTCAAATGGCGTTTTTGATTTCTCAAATGGCGCTTTTGATTTCTCAAATGGCGTTTTTTGATTTCTCAAATGGCGTTTTTGATTTCTCAAATGGCGTTTTTGATTTGTCAAATGGCGCTTTTGATTTCTCAAATGGCGGTTTTGATTTCTCAAATGGCGTTTTAGATTTCTCAAATGGCGCTTTTGGTTTCTCAAATGGCGTTTTAGATTTCTCAAATGGCGCTTTGATGTGAAATAAAAAGACAGGCCAAACACGACTCCCATTGGTCGAGATTTGTAATTGACGACCTTCAGATTTTTGCTCTAACGAGTATATCTTTTAACGACCTTCCTTTTCTGTACGAAAGGATGGGAGGGTCTTTGAATATTTCTTTGAGCACCGGTTGATTCTCTATTAGGTGCCACTTTTTCATTAGAATGCTCTTAAGATTAGGCACAGAAGGGCGATATTCTGTTACGAAAGGTAGAATTCTTTTGTGCGTCTTTTGTTTATTTTGTAGAGCCGACATTCTTTCACTAAATTTAACTCCTGACAAAATCCTCTCCGAAAGGTTATCTGGATAACCCCTCGCTCGCAATCTTCGTTTGAATTGTCTAATGTTTTCTTCAAAAGTTCTCTCTGAAGAATTAGTTCTGAGAAGTCTTAAGGCTTCGCCTTTAATGAAGCCCTTCCAGACTCCTGGAGGGTGGCAGGAGGTGAATTCTGTGTATTGGAATGTTTCTGTCGGTTTGAAATGGGTGCGCACGTCAAGAATAGATTCTCTCTTGAATCTTTCGCCCTTGTATACACATGTATCCAGAAAGGTTATCTCTGTGTCTGAAATCTCAGCCGTAAATTTTATGGTCGGATGGTAATTGTTGGCTAGTTTTAAGAACAAGTCTATGTCTCTTTTGTCTATATTCCATAGGGAAAATATATCACCAATATATCTTTTCCAGACTGGTGGTTTGTTAGAGCTGTGGAGAATGATTTCTGTCTCTATTTTGCTCATGAATATATTGGCAAATGCTACGGCAACTCGTGTCCCCATAGCAGTGCCATGAGTCTGTAAGTAGTGTTTCCCATTGAATTCAAAAGAGTTTTCCTTCAGGATGAGGTTAAGCATTTCTCTAATGTAATGAGTTGGTATGGGAGGACTGTTTTTGTGGAATGTTTCGTATGCATTGCATACAGTGGCTATTCCTTCCTCCTGCGGGATGTTGGTATATAAGCTTGTCACATCCATAGAGACTAGGACTGCATTTTTTTCGACCTTCGTTTTTTCTATGAAGTTAATGAAATCTGTTGTATCTTTAAGATACGATTTTTGTGCTTTGGCTATAGGCTGAAGGAGATAATCTAGAAAAGATGATATTCGTTCTGTAGGGCCTTCACAGCCCGAAATGATTGGTCTTCCAACTGGATTTGGTTTGTGAATCTTTGTAAGAGTGTAGAAAATCGGAATTCGTGGCGGGTTTTGCGTGAGTAAAAGCCATTTCTCTGTCATTGTATCAATATGGTTGTCATGGTGCAGTGCTTTTATGAGTTGCGTGACTCTATGATGATTTTCGGACACCATGGGTGATGAAAGGGCTTTGTAGTTTTCTCTAACATCTAGTTGTATTTGCCCCTCGTGTATTTTATCTTTTTTATTCATAATGACAGTGGATGTGCCTTTGTCTGCCTTTTTGATATTAATATTTGGGTTTTCTTTCAGCTCTTTGATGGCTAGACGTTCGTGGGTAGGCAGGTTGTTTTTAGGCTTAGATATTTGTATCCCCGCTAGTTGAATTTTGACCTCTTCTAAATATGTTTCAAGTGCGACCGACGGTTGAATGGGCGGCTCCCAGTTTGATTTCACGTGCAAGGGATGCGGCTCTTTATTTTGGCCGTGAAAGATAAATTGTAGGCGCATTCCCCTAGCAAAAGTAGCGAAGTCCTTAAATAGTTCTTTTCTTATGTGACTTTCGTTTGTCACGGGCGTAGGGATATATTTGAGTCCCCTTGACAGAAGGTTGATTTGGTCGTGTTAGATTGTAATCTGAGAGGTTCCTTATGTGTTTTTTCTTTGATTCCGTTGTTTTTTTGTCGATATCGTGCTGCAATTTTCGTTTTCTTTCTCTGCGTTTCTTAGTAAAGATATGCTTTGCCCTTCCCTTTCTTGTTTTAGGGGCATTTGCAGACACAGAAAACACTCTTCGATAAGGTTCATCTTTTTTATTTTGTTCTTTCTCTAATAACATCATCTCTTCATTGAGTTTTGACATTTTTTTCTGGATTTGTTCGATTCTGTCAGCGTGTTCTTTTGCTGATAGTCGCCTGTTCTTAATGAGTTTTACATCATTTGTTTTTCTTCGTGATTCGAGCTGCTCAAGTTTTCTCAGTTTGACAGCAAATGTTTCTATTCGCCTGTAGTGAAACTTCGTGAGAGCGTCCAGATATTTCTTTTGCGCGTCCTTTCGGATGGAGGAGATATCTTTCTTGAAATCTTCATCGGGCGCAACGTTAGCCCTTGCTGTGTAGCGGAGAGTTTTAGGGCAAGTTCCTTTCTCGGTATGTGCCACAGCTCTAACAAACCACTAGTCTGGAAAAGATATATTGATGATATATTTTCCCTATGGAATATAGACAAAAGAGACATAGACTTGTTCTTAAAACTAGCCAACAATTACCATCCGACCATAAAATTTACGGCTGAGATTTCAGACACAGAGATAACCTTTCTGGATACATGTGTATACAAGGGCGAAAGATTCAAGAGAGAATCTATTCTTGACGTGCGCACCCATTTCAAACCGACAGAAACATTCCAATACACAGAATTCACCTCCTGCCACCCTCCAGGAGTCTGGAAGGGCTTCATTAAAGGCGAAGCCTTAAGACTTCTCAGAACTAATTCTTCAGAGAGAACTTTTGAAGAAAACATTAGACAATTCAAACGAAGATTGCGAGCGAGGGGTTATCCAGATAACCTTTCGGAGAGGATTTTGTCAGGAGTTAAATTTAGTGAAAGAATGTCGGCTCTACAAAATAAACAAAAGACGCACAAAAGAATTCTACCTTTCGTAACAGAATATCGCCCTTCTGTGCCTAATCTTAAGAGCATTCTAATGAAAAAGTGGCACCTAATAGAGAATCAACCGGTGCTCAAAGAAATATTCAAAGACCCTCCCATCCTTTCGTACAGAAAAGGAAGGTCGTTAAAAGATATACTCGTTAGAGCAAAAATCTGAAGGTCGTCAATTACAAATCTCGACCAATGGGAGTCGTGTTTGGCCTGTCTTTTTATTTCACATCTTTTAGAGCAAACACCTCGCACCCACCAAACCGATTAGGAGGGTGGTTGATACACTTTCCTCTGAAAATACCTTCGCGATCGCGCTGGACAGCCATACCGACACTCTGACTGAGCAGATGAGAAGCACCGACCACCCAAGGTGGCGTGGCGTGCTGTCACGTGGATACCCTCGTCTCATTTGAGAAATCAAAAGCGCCATTTGAGAAATCAAAAGCGCCATTTGACAAATCAAAAACGCCATTTGAGAAATCAAAAGCGCCATTTGAGAAATCAAAAAACGCCATTTGAGAAATCAAAAGCGCCATTTGAGAAATCAAAAACGCCATTTGAGAAATCAAAAACGCCATTTAAGAAATCAAAAGCGCCATTTGAGCAATCAAAAAACGCCATTTGAGAAATCAAAAACGCCATTTGAGAAATCAAAAACGCCATTTGAGAAATCAAAAGTGCCATTTGAGAAATCAAAAACGCCATTTGAGAAATCAAAAGCGCCATTTGAGAAATCAAAAACGCCATTTGAGAAATCAAAAACACTCATTTGAGAAATCAAAAGTGCCATTTGAGAAATCAAACATTCCATTTGAGAAATCAAAAAGCAACATTTGAGAAATCAAAAACGCCATTTGAGAAATCAAAAACGCCATTTGAGAAATCAAAAACACTCATTTGAGAAATCAAAAGTGCCATTTGAGAAATCAAACATTCCATTTGAGAAATCAAAAAGCAACATTTGAGAAATCAAAAACTCATTCGCGAAATCAAAAGTTACACAAAATAAATCAAAGCTGGAAGTTTTGGAAATCAAAACGCCATGCCGACAATCAAAGGAAAAAATTTCGAAAATCAAAACATCAACAAAATAATCAAAAGTGATAGATTTTCTAGTGATACTCCTCGAACACCGTAGATAACACCAGTTTTCATCTATGATTGCCGCTCAAATCGGGCTGTCCTCGAAAATGACACACGGTACTTTGATGACCTTTGATGTATTTTATTGTAACAAAACACCCCTGCGTTGCTCGCTTGCTCGAGCAACTTTTTTCCTCACTATGTATCACGGATTACAAGCTACTATGCGCGTAGTGCAAAATAGGACCTACTGTTTTGTCGAATAAATCGTGAGTTGAACCGAGTAGCGTTCACGCAAAGAGATTTCTACTACAAAAATGACTTCTCAGTACTTACCAGCAAATAATCACTGATTTGGGAAACGGGACAATTGAATTAAAGTATAAACAATTTGAAAGATTCTAACAGTAATAGCATATGACCTTTTAGTTCGTCCATGGTTAGTTAAGCCGGTCATGAAAATCAAACAAACAATTGTTGAATCTCTTAATTCGGTACTAGGTATACCCAATTGCTCTTAAGTTTTGAAACGGTTTGCAATCAGTTCAGCACAAAATGTCAACAAAATATGCCTTAGATGTGATGTGTAATTAGTCCAAGAACAGCTTGATAATAACCCTGTTGTTGTACTGTACTGTAAAGGGATGATAAGCCTCTAGTATGATATCGCATAAAAGTGTTTAATTCTCTTACCAGGACTGGCTGACTCCATCGTGCCCAGATTCCAACCAATTCGCAGCTAGGCGTAGACCAGAGAGTCAGTTGTTAAGCCAGTGTAAATCAGCCTTACGGATAGAGTTTGTGTTGAATTGAGAAACGCAGTAAGCCCAATCAGCTTGTAACAATGTTTTGGCAGTCTCGCTAGTAATTAAATCGAAACCAATTAATAAACAGTAAAGTTAATTAAACCTTGACAGACGATTCAGCACCTCAAGAACAAGTCAACAACAACTAAATGTCCCGAGTAATGCGTACGTAGTGCTCCTTATATGTGAGGCATACACCTGGGCATATCAATTCCTCCAACACAGCCGGCAACTGCACGCGAAATGAGCCCCGTATATTTCATCCAATTTCATTTCATAAACAGCGGAAAGCGACGAATTTTAAGCGCCATTTATTAGTGGTACTGTTTTGGTACTTTTAATTTAGATTGATGGCAGTCCTTTTGTTTGACTACGTAATTTTGAAGAACTTACTTTTGTTTTTATTGTTAACTTAATAAAGAGAAAAGTTAACACATTTTAATTGCTTCTTACGGTACTTTCTGGAAACTAGCTAGGGAGTGTGAAAAGCATGTTCATAAACATGTACAGTAAGGCTTACATTAATTGCTCAGGGACCGCGGAGACCATTCAACAGTGGTAGGGCTAAAATATCTGGCCAAGACAAACATTTTTAGTTTGGCCAAGGCAAACAAGCATTAGGGGCCACTGCTCCGCCATTTATCATGCATTTGCATGTCATCATATATTCAACCCCAATAAAAATAACATAGCCGTCCTCATTTGGTATACCATCCAATACAGTAAATATGCAAAATAAAACTACCTAAACTCTCTACTTTTTGAAGTTGCAAAAGCTTCTCTTGCGATTCTCGTTGCGAGAAACAAACTCCTACAGACATTGTCTGTTGAGGCCCCACTGGTCTCTGTTGTCTGCTTGATCATTCAACGCCGCTAGGCTGCTATTGCTTGTTCCAGGCTCTCGGTCAGTAGGGCAAAAGGTGGGCAAGCGCGAGCGAAACGAGCAAAGGAAAATTGAGGGGGGTCTTGGGAATGCGGGAATGCTCCTTCCCAAGAACCCCTCGATTTTCTTTCCTTCGCGCTTGCCCGATTTGCGCCCTATGACCGAGAGCCTGGAAAGGCAAAGGCTGCTAAACTTTTCTTCGTCCATCCTGAATCTAAGTTACGTCTGGTCTTCAGAGTACGGGCAGATAAGAAAGAACGCTCGCCAGCAGCCTTGGTAGCAGGATTCAAAGCAAACAGCTTACAGATAGTTTGGACTTCCTAAACGAGCTTCTTCACTGGTTTTGAAACCTCCGTCACGGCTGACAGGGTGTCGTCCATACACTATATCTTGAACATAGCTTCCAAAACACTTAGCTGCTCGGGTAGTGTCCCAGTTTCAACATCTTGGCAGTACGATGCTTCAAGAACCTTGAACTGTGACTCATAGTCGTCACCATTAGCAGCTTTCACCAGGAGTCTCTACCTGGGCGTAGGAGCTGAAGGTTTCCTGGTTAAAGCGCTTGTCGATAACACTGGATAAGACCAAGGGTCTTCTAATACACCCTTGTAAAGAGATCTTTGGCAGTATGGTAAGTACGGTGGGAACGCCTGCGAAAATAACTCCCGCTGCAAAGCTTTGCCGAGCCTTTGACTACGTACATAAGCAAGAGTAGACGCGTTTTTACTTTCATTTGGTAAAATTCATAAAATACCCATGTCATCTGGAGCCCTAAAAACTCAACCCAACCAAAAAGTGGTAGGGCTATAGCCCTACCAGCCCCTCCCACTCCGCGTTCCCTGATTGCTAGCCGGTTGTCTGCTTGGCCAGTACGTAGCATTAGGCATATCTCGGTAAGGTACAAGCAAGCAGCTTGAGCCTTAAGATGTTTTAGTGACCATAAGTATTCTTTTACGATGTCTTTAGCTATCTGATTTTATTTGAGTGCCTGTCTGCTTCATAAAGCTTGGTCAAGCCATGCAGCAGATTAAATCGAATCAGTGAAGTTTTCGCTTGTGAAGCATAAAATAATAAAATAATAAACTTTACAAACTGGCGCTCAAACTATGGGCCAAGCGCGGTTCTTGCTCTGCACAGACTTTTTAACCGCGCGGCCCTGGTTGCATATTATTTCCTTTTTTCTTACATTTTATTTTTTAATATTCTATTATTTTTATACATTTCAGCACTGTATATAGTTATTTATACCATGCCATAGAAAATACAGCCAATCAGAATACAGGAAGCGTATTTTCTATGGAATGGTATAAAATGGTTATGCAACACTTTCTTGAGGCTCATGTGTACTGACAAAATGCAAGTGACAAGTGGGATATTCCATGGTATATCACGAGAAAGCGTTGCATAACTAGTATGTATCTTATATCAGTTAAACATTAACTGCCATTGTATATCCTAATGTTAGAGCAGCTATTTTCACATTATTGTACTGGCCCTTAAAAAGACTAGTTCTGCTAGTTGAAATATTGGCCAATAAATTTTGCCGTTCTACCCTAATTCCAGCCTTGCAATCAATTTGGTTTTACCGGAAATATAATGTTAGTACTGACCGACAGAAAAATGAGCCGTTGCCTTAAATGCCTTCAAATGTTACAGATAAGCCTTTGTCTAACGGCCTTAAATGTTACAGTTGGTATATGAGCATGAGATGTTCACAATAAGCCGTTATCTGTCGGCCTAAAATATTACAGTAGGTATATGAGGCTCAAAATAAGCCGTTATCTAATGACCTAAAATGTTATAGTAGTACATGGACATATGTTTGCGAGTGCTAAAAGAAAGCGACAATAGTAGGTTCGACAGCTACAGTGTCAGGAACAATGTATCATATTGCAGATTACCTTTCGGCAGTTGTCGTATGCCCTTTTTTCCGACAACCTTTCTCTAAGCAGCTGTTTGGACTTCCTCAAATTCAAAAGCAGCTTTTCCTACTTCTTCAGTGAGATTCGCTGTAGCTGTGTAATAAACGATTCCACTTGACAAGGGAAATCATATATATTTATGGTATATTCCCGCTATTTTAGTAACATCTTGTGGGAATCGAGCCAAATGTTTTTAAGACCCGACGTCTTTGTGTTATGCCTCAATAAGAATGGGAATGGTTCATTGTTCAAATTCAATGGAGCAGCAACTTTGAAGAGCTGTGTTTTGATTTGTCTCGATCATCATAAGTACCTTATTGTTACTTATTTTCGCGGGAACTTAATTTCGCGAAAATGAAACGGGCATATTTCAAAAAATACGTTTAAAACATAAAAAATATAATAAAAAAAACATTAAAGTTTCGCGGGTCTTTGATTCCGCGATTTTTTGAAAATCGCGAAAATTAAGTCCCACGAAAATATGTAACAATAAGGTAGACAAAACATTTCAACTTCCTAAAACCCTTCAAACGCATGGAGGTTGTCTCGAAAACAAGAGGGGAAGTCTTGACGAGGCCATTATCGGCCCCAGGAATTTTGAGAAATTGTCTCTAGAACAACAGGATAAGTCTCGACGGGACCAATTATCGACCACAGGAATTTTGAGATAGCTATCGTCTTTGAAACTCCCACGTAACTCGTTAACCCACAAAGAACGTTTCTTAGTTAAAACATTTTTGCCGAAATGTTTCCAATGGAAATTACTCCTGAGGGAAAATATTTGCTCCGTATAGTTTTATAACCACGCGCGCTGATGATGCCAGCCTTCGGAACCCGCACGCGCGAGCTGACGCAAGTTCAGGCAAAACTGATTAACCACGGATTTGTGTTAAGCCCCGGCCAAATGCTCGCAACATTTCAACACAACATATCGCAACATTGTTAGGTCATGTTGTGAGATGTTGTGAAGGAGCCGGCCAAATGCAAGCAACATTTCAACGCAACATATCGCAACATTGTTGGGTATAACATGGCCCAATATGTTGCATACGTTTGGCCACCCTGTTGCAACATGTTGGATAGCGCAAACCAAACTAGTGCGCATGCTCCGGCGCCACAATGTTGCCCGTACGTGGCCCAACAATTTCGCGATATGCTGCGTTGAAATGTTGCGAGCGTTTGGCCGGCGGTTTAAACATTTCAAAGGAAGCCTTTATCCGCAATAGATTTTTAAGAACAAACAATGCTGTTTAAACTTCCAAATATTACGAGTTTGTGGATTTTCTCCATGGAATTGCATAAAACGCTCAGTAAACACTGTAACCGAGCACAGATCTATTTAGCCAGCATGATCTTCTTCATTCTTCTTCGTTT
Source organism: Meandrina meandrites (assembly GCA_963693305.1). Classification (NCBI taxonomy): domain Eukaryota; kingdom Metazoa; phylum Cnidaria; class Anthozoa; order Scleractinia; family Meandrinidae; genus Meandrina; species Meandrina meandrites. Next base: position 19,498,367 of record OY855912.1, on the reverse strand, counting down.
CCTTTCTTCTCTCTCTATCAGCAACGTAAAAATCTGGTTATAACCCACCCCCCCCCCCCCCACCCCCCGCTTATAAGCCCTCCCAGTGATAGGCCCATCTACCTGGAAACAAGAAAATACATCCGGTTATAAGCCCCCCTCTGCTGGATGACAGTACTGAACAGGGCTAAATATTGCTTTATTGTGACTTTTTAACTTAAAAACATAGTACGATCAACACTGTCGTGGCTCGTTTCGAAACGCTTATTTTATTCCACTTATAAGCCCCCTCCCGAATATAAGCCCCTCCTCGGGTTTCATACTGCAGTGCTCTGATAAACCTGTTTCCTGTTATGCTGTTGGTGCATGGCAAATGTCATGCTCCAAGGATTGTGTCCAGAAAAGAGCTGCTAGAGTAATACTTGACGCAGGACCGTGGACTCCTTCTGTGCTTGTATTTAATCGCTTGCGTTCTATACCGTTACCGTTCTATATCGATACCATTATTCTCTACAAGAGGACACAGCTTGCCGTTACCGATTTATTGTTTTATCGATTCAATGAATCTTGCACGGGACACACGAAACACTAGATTTTCGAATTTCTCCTCGTTATAACAGGGCAACAGAAGGTGGAAGAACATTTTTAAGCGATGACGTCATTTTATGACGTCATCGGTTAATGCTGTAGAGCGGAAAAGCGATGGAATTTATGGAATTTTTGGTGTTACGGTGTTACGATTACTCCCTGAATTGAACCGAAGAGCATTGGGAACTAGGTGCATGGTTTGTGTTCTTGTTGTATTCGTCGTGCGAGTGGACGGGATCTGTTGTCTGCTGCAATCGACCGATCTTTCTAGAACCGAATAGAATTTGGAACTAACTTAAGGGATAAACGTCAGTAGAAAAGAATTCAAGTAAAACTCAACAAGAGATCACGGCGTAGAACTCAAAGCAAAATACTCCCGGGCAGTTAGAAAGGACCGATTCTATGTATAAACGAAAGACACAAATTATATTTGATGTGTTTTATTAGATTTAGTAAACAGAAATCTTTACATTTTTTAAAAGAAAAAGGCTAAACATTTTCAAGACCGCGTTTGACCTTGTATCTTATGTCGTCAGTATCGGATGTCGCGCTACAAGATAACACAGCTTTTGTCAAACAGTCATTCAACACAGAAGTTGTTCAGGAATAAACGTCAGTAGAAAAGAAATCAAGTTTAACTCAACAAGAAAGCACTGCGTAGAACTTAAAGCAAACTATTCCCGAGCAGTTAGAAAGGACTAATTCTAAGTATAAGTGAAAGAGACTAATTATATTTGATGTGTTTTATAAGATTTAGTAAACAGAAATCTTTATTCTTTTTTTAAAAACAAAAGGGCTAAACAATTTCAAGACAGCGTTTGACCTTGTATCATATGTCGTCAGTATCAGATATCTCCCTGCAACATAACGCAACTTTTGTCGAACAATCATTCAACACAGAAGTTGTCAGCTATTTTTATTAACTTTCTTGAAATTTTCTGTCAAATTTCCTGAAAATTCTTAAAGACCCCTTGTGAAACGTCATCGCTTCTGCATGCATTGCGTGCCGTTTATTAGTTCAAGCGGTACGAACATGGAACAGTTTGCCAGCTTGTATAAAGAAACAAGCCTCGCCTAAATCTTTTAAACCTGCCGTTAGTTTTTAGTTTCGAATAACTTTTTATTATTGTTATTTATTTGTATATGTTTATCTAGAATATTGTAAATATTCCTGTACATAGTTTTTTAAAATTTGTAGTTTTTATGGTTTTAAGTTTTAGATAGAGGGCCACAAGTGTATTAGTGTTCTGCACTATTTGGTGTCACCCTCTCAAAATAAAATTTAAAAAAAATAAGGAGTTCACTATATGAACCATTGGAAACCACAGGCACAGTTCGTCATGATTCAACCGCAACGATTTAAAAATGCAGTGAAATCTTCTCTCTTGTTTTTGGAAAAATCCCCAATTAAAAATGCTTAAAAGAAAACCTAAGAACAAGTTGTGTTATCTGGTGTCAAAACTACTTTCAATATTTTCTATCTTGATTTTTTGAAGTTCAGCGTCGGTTATTTTATCGTCTATTTTGTCTCTGAGCCACTCAGTAACAGTGTTATTGCTGTATATTTGTGACAACAGGTTTGATGCCTCGTCTTTTAACTTTTGGTATGATTCCACGGCCCTAAAAGAGAGATAAAAAAAAAATCCAAAATGTCTCCAACAGGTAAGTTTCGCTAAAAAAAAGCAATGGTAATAGGATTGAATTGCATTGCAGTAATAGATAGCAACTGAAACAAGAAGTGCTGAGGGATTACAAGCAAAAGAAGTCCTGGTGCCTGTTATTAAATAAAACCATCTATAACTCAATTAAGAAACAGAAAATTATGTTGAAAGTGTGTGATAAACTTACTGAATACTTTTCATGCGTGCAAAATGCAAGCGGAAATAACTGAGAGCTTTTTCTTCCAGTTGCCTTTTTAGCATCCATCCTTTTTCCCTTCAAAGAACAACAAGAACTAGATGGGTTAAAATCTGCAGTCATTGAATGAAGTTTATTGTAACAATAAAATATACCAAAGATTGATATAGACTCCTGAGCCTAAATACAGTAAAGAGATCGACACCTCTATGTACTGTACTGCTAGAAAAGGCAATGCGAAATTTAATGTTATGATCAAGCTAAGTGAATTTAGAAACTTAAACAGCACAGTAAAACAGAAACCAACGTGAGGGTCCTGAAAGGGGGGGGGGGGGGGAGGGTGGGTGTAAATCCCATTTCCCAGTTTTATTGCTTATCCCAGTCCCAGTGACCCAAATCCCATTTCACAGCGAAATTTGCCCAAATCAGTTCCCATTTTACCCCTTCGGGCCCCTCAAGGTGTATCAAATGTTGTTGCTGTACTCACGTGCTATGAACTTGCCCCAGTCCGTGGTGGGCATCCTTTAGTTTACAAGTGAGTTCGTAGATTTCATGGCCTGGGAAATCCCCGTATGTTTCTTCCGCACTGAAAGGTATGTGTTGTAGTTTAAAATGAAGTTCAGGGCGAAATGTTTTCAAACAAGTTTGATTTGTATCGTTTTTTGTTCTAGATTTACTGCCACAATCCTAAGTTAAACAAAGTAAAATACAAATTAAACAAGTTTGAAATCATTTTGACCTCTGAAGTTCATTTCAAACTAACACATATATTTAAATAAACATGTTATAATACCTTTGTACTTAGGATTATTAATATCAAAGTCTCAACAATGCAATATAATTTAAGGGTAATTTGCTATGTCATGTCACGAGAGGATGGTTGTGTTTAAAACAAAATATATATTAAGGAACTCGTAGGAATGCATGTATCTCGTATTCAAAGTGTATGCATTTTTGTTTATTCACACAAAGCTGGATTTCACCTGTAGTTTTGTTCTTATTTTCACAGTTACTGAACTGAGATCGAGTTAATTCTCCATGCAGAACATACAAGATTAGTTTATCATACAAGATTAGTTTATTTGTAATTATTTGTTTTGCCGTCTTCTGAACTGGGTGCCATGGTTACTGAAAAGTATCACTATCTTACTTAAAGTATTTAGTTCCTTCGACATCAATAGCACCACTGAAGCCAAGTTCCTGAGATACGTTCTGACGCAACACTTCGTTCATTTCACCTTAAAACAAAAAGCACAAAAACAACAACAACAACGTTTCTTCTTGTACTGTTAATTGAAATTCAATATGTATAATATATTAATTAAAATAAATACATACAGTAATTGGTCAATCAAAATAACTATAATGCTAAACTAGTTGGGTGACCAACGTTTTTAATTAAAAGTATATATTTAAGTCAGAAAAGAGGCTTAAATGTAATAAACTAAATTATTTAAATGTGTACACCTGAATCACATACATGTAAACAAATGAACAATTAAATAAATAAATAAATAAATAAATAAATATATATATTAATAACAGTATGGAAAACTTTAATAAAATATACCAATTATTAGTAGTAATTAATAGAAATCGATAAAATGCGAAGTTAATTCTCTTTTGTATGAAGTCAGAATCTTGAATCTCTCATCAGTTACATTCCGCAAAAAAGCATGAGTTGAGACTTGCACAAGGCCAAGGCAATTCACCGAATAATCTTCAACAAACAAAATCAATCAGCGAATGATGAGAATTTGAAAAGCCGTCTTTTGGCAATCACTGCAACTCAAATGTGCTGTGAAATAATATTTGTTTCTTAATTAGATGCTAAATGAAATAAATCAAATATATATTTTTTGTTCTGTCATCTATTCCATCATCTGAAAGATAGAACCCACAAAGTGACCTGGCTCCCGATGTGTGGCTGTACAGCTCAGTTGGTAGAGATCACGGAAGTCACGGAATCGAATCCAGTTGGAGCCCGGGTTTTTTTCAGACTTCTTTTCCCCAATTGCCTAAATTGTTGGACTCATGGTGAGGATCGTGTCGCTGCTTGCTTTATTAATTGTTGTTATGAAAGAATTTAGAGTATATTACACTCGTGTTGGGGCTTAGATCAATTTTGACATGGGTGCAAACTAACCTTGATCAATAGTCTTTAAACAGAATACAAGTGATGGAATTCCTGCTGGTAATAACTCACACAATGTGCCATAGTGATCATATCTGCAGCAGTCAACATAAACAGACAAAATTACTTTTAAGTTCACTCACCGATAACAAATGTCTACAGCTCGAACCGCATAAAGTGCTTTGTGTAAATTTATACTTATTAAAACACGGAATAAAGGCAACAGTATTACATTAAAGCACGAAAGAATGCGATTAACCTTGGGGACCAATGTTAATTTATCATAAGATATGATCCTGAATTACCACCTGGAAGATGAACAAAATCGGGTCAGGGAAAAAGAAAATGTATGCCCGCACTGAGTACATGTGTAAATTGCTATGATTGATAATAAGTGATCATCTTTTAACTCTGTTTTCATTAATTGGAGAAACTGTTAACTGGAGAAGGCGATATTGAAACTGGTGGAATGCTGACCTGCGACTATTTAAATTAGTGAGGCAGTCTAGTAAATTTGGGAGTGCGTTGTTACAAATTTAGCTAGTGGTCTTAACAAATGAGTAATTTCAAGTCCTTTGCCTTGACCATTTGACCATACTAAACACCACAAATATGCTGTATATAGACTTTCTTTTTTGTGTGTACAACAAAAACGGTGTACGTCATTGGCACGTGACACGCGCATACTAAGATAGCACGTTCATCTGTTCAAAGTCAACATGCGAAGCATAAATGCGCGGTCTCGAGGCTTGGACGTCATAACTTTCTGTAGTGGAAAGTTGTTTACAGATGACGACTCACCTGCTCCAGCCAGTTAGTGCAATACCTAACACTTCACTTCGTTTGGAAATCTTCGACATAATCTCCACCCACTGTAGATTATTTGACACGTGTTTGGATATCGTCACGAAGTCAGAACTCGGTCCAGTGGCACCTAAACAACAGACAACACAGGGTAACTTCACTTGCAGATCGGCTGCAAGTTAGTTCAGTTAACTGATGAGAGATGAGCAGTTCGCCCTTAATGTACATAATTAGTGAATGAGGCTTTCCTTTGCACTGAGTTTATATAAATATTGATAAAAAAAACGTACCTTTGAACGCACTAGCGGTCCATATCTTAGGGAACGCTTCAAAGTATCTTTGATACATTTCTGTGGAAAATCAGTTTTTATCATTTTTATTTTCATTCAACATCAATATTCTGGCATACATGCAAGGTCAAACCGCTTAATGCGGACACTTTCTCTGACTTTGGTTCCCTTTCCTTTTCGTGGTACAATTTCTTCTTCGTCCTTTATTTTACTCACTGAAAACTTAATTTTACTTTATTGAAAGATATTTGTATCGCTAGTTTACCCTTAGGAAAATGTCTTCTGAGATCAGTCCTGTAGTACCAAATCATGGGCTCCGCTAACTTTCCAACCTCTGGAGAAAACACAAAGAAAGAAACAGTTATTAAGTGGCTTTTTCCTTTATTTGCTGAGCACTTGACGACACGAACAAGTGGTAAATTGCATTATAACTGCATGCAACTTTCATGCATGGAATTTTGCCCAGAAAACTTATCACGGTTTAGAATAAAAGGACAAAGAAGCCTCCAAACCTCTGGTATTTTTTGTGCTAAACTACGACAGTCTACGAGCCAGTCCTGTAACCAATATAACCTTTGGCAAAAAGTGTGTAAGTGAAAAATTCACTAGGGTCAATACAGGATTGAAGAGGTTGAAAGTAAACAACACAAAATGCAAAACAAACTTTCGTCTTGTGGGCTGATCACTTAAGTGAGGGAAGTACGCAACTGCTGGTGATGACTGACGTTTTGACAACCTGGACAAAAATCACTGATCTTCAGAGTCAAATGAGAAGTTGTTTGGCTGGTGATAATGTTCATTCCAAAGGACCAGAGGCCTAACAGTATCTATTGACAATTTTTCACTCAATTCCGAAATCACTTCCACTGACACCAACAACAGTCCTTTTAGCTCACTTGCTCACTTTTAGCTCACTAGCTCACTTGAGCTTTCACAATTCGATTCACAATAGATGAACTACTGATATTCCTGGATTCAAGCTACTCACTACAAAAAGCCAGATGACTAACCTTTGAGAAAGTCAATAGTCCACTCCCTCATCATGTCATCCCACATAATGGGAGTGACGTTCTTACTCCGGACATGCTGAAGAACAGGAATCATATGTTCCAGGAATATCATACTTTTGTTTCGTTGATCGTCCGTGCATGCTCGGCAGGTCTTCAAATTCCACACCTGCAGAAAGCATGAACAAGCCATATTGTGGGATTGTGAATTACTTTGACCCTCTTTTAAATCGCCTCGACTGTTTTATCATCTTAAGCTTTTAGCTTTCAGATGTCACGTAAATTACTGTCCACCCCCTCCCCCTAACGGGAGGGGGAGGGAAGAAACTGCCTTTGTGAAAGAACTTGGAAGTGCCCACCTCATCAGCTCCGACATGAAACCATTTGATCCCAGGGTGCAGTTCTGCCACTTGATTTATCATTTCTTTAACTAATGCCGCAGACTCTGTTGAATAGAATCATAGGTAGCGGAAAAAATACCAATCAATCTTTGATCAGTTTCCTGGAAACCAAGTTATTAATTGGTATTAGAATATTAAACAGAGTAAATGCGGTGTTCTCTTCGGTTACAGATCCAGGGGGATCCGTCACTCCCTCCCCCTTTGATCTTCTAGAAGAATGAAAATCAACACATTTAAACACAAAAATGATAATGACCCTGAGTGAGGTGTAAGAATTGACAATTTTAGCTAAATGAATTTGAAATATTTGCTATTATTAAAAACTAGCGATGGTATATTGCAATTCCTGAGTTTTGATCTGTTAATTGGCTAACAAGCAATGGTATATGAGTTCATGTACCATTGACCACACGTTTTGTAGCCGATACGCGTCAACGAAAACAGCTGGGGAGCTCAAGTATTGTAATTCTTTTGGGCATTTATAATAAAACAATTATTCCACTCGCACTTGTTGGATATGAGATCGTTATAGCCAACTCGTTGGCTATCCACCATCTCATATCCAACAAGCGTAAGTGGAATAATTGTTAAATATTCCCCACCCCCCCCCCCCCCCCCCCACCCTTTGAAAAGTTCTGGATCCGCCAATGCTTTGTCTTGTAACATCGTTCGAAATATTAATTTTCCCTGGAATTGCATCTGATTGCTTAAAAGGGGAGAAACTGGCTGTGTTATACAGGGATTACAGCAACAATAAGTACCATTATCTTTTAAGAGTCATTGGTAAATTCCACAGATTACAAACAAGTGGAAGTGATGCCTTTCATACTGATTAGAACTGTATTAGAAAACAACATATATAATCTGCATTTTAACATAAAATGCTATCTTGGACCCATCTAGAGAGGTTTCTCTTCCTACCTGGATCATTTGGACAAATGGAGTTGGTGTATTTTGCTGTTTCGCGAAGATGTGCAAACTTATTGTGCTTCAAGACAAACTAAAGGAGAAAAGAAGGGGTGAAGAATAAATATACGGCTGAAACCAGAACACTGGATTTGTAGTTTGTTTCGTTTTTGTGAAAGTATACACGAGTTAAAAGTTGGCAAGATTTTGCTAGTTAAATTAAAGTTGTAGAGTTATTTCTTAGTAAAACTGTTTCAAATTACCACACTAATATTTCATCACAATATGTGAAAACCTTGATACCTCAAGATGGCCGAATGTCTGTACGAGTGGAATGACAGTAAGATTATGATATTGTGCTTCTTTAACCAGGAACTCAATTTCTTCTTTGCTAGAATCAAAAAGATGCAAAGTTGATAAGTTTACAAATGATAGCCCTGATAGCTCAGTGAACCTTAAAATACGATACTGCCTGCAGTTCTTGCTGGAGGTTACAATTTGCTGAGTCGGTAAGCTGACTTTCTATCTTTTAATGCTCTTTGCAAAAAAAATCAAGACAAAGTTTAATTTTCTACAGTATTACAGTATCATTTCTGCTTTTCCTCGCTCGTGGAAAAAGCTTTTAAACTCTAACAACCAACTACTCATCACACCCCTTGATTCAATAAGTGATTCGTTGAGTTGCAAAACTCTCTATGAAAAACTGTTATCCCTGGAAAAGTTACCTCCCCCACCGCGGAAAGGAAACTTACTGAATATGGAGTAGAAAAGAAAAACCTGTGCAGGATTTATCTTTTACCCTTTAATGTTACAAAAGAAACCAAAATGATGATGTTCCAATACAAGATCATTCATCGCATCCTACCTACGAATAGCTTATTACACAAGATGAAGAAAGTTGACTCCCCAACTTGTCCTCTTTGCCCTTCCGAGCTCCATACCACCTGGCATCTTTTTATAGAATGTACTCAAGCAAAATCTTTCTGGGTAGATTTTCAAGACTGGTACATTGTTCATAGTAGAAAAAGTGTCCATCTTTCGAACTTAGATGTCTTATATGGTATTTTGGACTCTCCTCGTAAGTGCTTAGCCCTAAACCATCTTATTATCTTAGGCAAATACTTTTTATACGTTAACACCGGCCTAAAAAATAAAGTTCAGTTTAACGAGTACATATCTCTCGTTCGCGACAAATTAGCATTAGAAAAATATATTGCTATCAAATCCGGTAAATACGATAACTATATTAAGAAATAGAATTTTATACAAAACATTTAGTTTACTTTTGGTTTTTGTTTCTCGCTATATCTTTTATTCTCTTTCGTTTTTCTTTTTCCTGGTAACGTTTATGAACGATGTTTTTTTTGTTATTTCTTTAGCTTCGTAAAGTAGAGTAACTATTATAACTATTTTCCGAACTGTCGAAACTGTATTGTAAAGTAGCTCCTTGTGTAATGTTTAGTGATTTATATTTTGTGATTATAGTAATGTTGTAAGTAAGTAGTAAGTATTTGCAAATTAAAAAAAAAAGCTGACTGTTATCTTAGAAACCTTTCTTTTCTTTGGACAATCTCGCGTTAAATAACTACTTTATTAGCACGAAGAATGTTCTGTGTTTGCCAAAAGCTAGAAACATCTGATGGGTGTACTAGTCCCTGCTAAAGAGAAAACGTTAGGACTGCTAACTAGGCCAGCTAACTACAAGCTAGATATACCGAGGTAAGATCACATGTATATTACTAGAATGACTTATACAGATAAAGTTTATATGACCAACGTTTACACAGATAATACTGGTATCTTATATTGGATGGTTTTCGATGTTTCACCTGTATGCGTCAGGCCCTTGAATCACTTGGAGCTCTCCTGAGTAAGGGAACGTATCAGCATACTCAATAAGGAGCCCTGTGGCACCCCAGTGAACAAAGAACGGCAGTAACTAAAAGAGATACAAATTCCCCTACTTATTTTTTTTATTTAATCCTCAGGTTTATTAATATATCAGGGAAATTAATTTTGCACGAGTAAGATAACATCACGAAAGAGTACAGCTTACATAACTGATCTCTAGAGTTTGCAAAAGAACGACCATCGCCTTACGTTTAAGAGAACAAGATCTTCATTTTACGGGCCAATCTAATTTAGACGTTATATGCTTTCCGTGTGCTAGTGCTAGATGACAGCCAATGCGGTTAAAATTTATGATTTTGTTTGAGAGCCAGACTCGTTCCCAGTCCCTACTTATTTGTTCTTCAAAGGCGATGAAAGACTAGGGAGAAATGATGTAAAGTTTGCGGGGCAGGCTGGGAAGGGCGAAAGAAAAGTAGGTTCGCTCACCAATTTTCGTTCGGCCTTCCCTTGATCAATGCGTTCTAGTCAAAACCACCTCAGGAGTGACTGGGAACGAATCTGTTTGAGAGCGGTGAATGTAATATTGAGCCTTAGCTTTGACGCGTTTGATTGACCTTGTATTACGGACTATTTAACAATTAGACCCGTAGCCCTTGCGGGCTACGGGTCAATAGCCCATAAGGCGAAGCCGAATGGGCTATTGACCCGTGGCCCTTGAGGGCGAAGGGTCTAATTGTTTTAGTATCACCCAACTAGTCGGACAGAAAAAGCAATAATAAAGTTAGCAAATGCAAGTTGAAGAAAGATTTATTTGGGAATAAAACGAAAGAAAGCGTCACGAATTTCCCTACTCGATGACTATTACTAATAGTTCTCTAGTAGCGTAGCCAATCAAAATGCAGGATTTGCATTAGTCCACTAGTTGGGTGATACTAATCCAGAATAGCCATACATCTTATTCACATCTGCAGAACTCAAAAGAATCTTTCGCTTAAAACGAGGCAACGAGGGCCAATAAGCATATAGGCAAAAGAATAATGTTTTTTCCGCCATTTTGGAATAAGGTGTATTGTGTTCGTACGTCAATAAAACGATTATTCCGTTTCTGGAATAATGCCCGCGATATAACAACCAGACAACAATCAATTTCCAGACTTATTTCTTCTTGTAATTGACGTTTTGAAACAGTTCTTTCTTTTCTTCGTTCAAGAAAATGAGGAGAAGCGTCTCTTCCCACCTCCAGGAGTATCCTTTTTCCCAGTAACAACTCGTTTTCTTCGCAGATTTGATGGCCGCTCGCAGCGGTAGCCATTTTGTTTGTTGTTTTGTAAAAGGCCGTGAGGCGAGAGCGAACTGACGTCATTATTCTGATTTATTCGGAGTATTCTGCTACTTGGAATACATTCCATGTATTCCGGAATCCGAATAGCGACTCAATCGAACGGACATTGTGGGTTATTCAGTACCCTTACTCCAATTGGGTCGACAGTACATAAAGTAACCAAAACAGTTTTACTTTAGATGGTTCATGCTGCTAAGCACGTCTTACGTAGCTATAACAATAGCAGGTTAGTAGGTAGCGTGGCCGAGTGGTTAGATCGCCATGCTTAAAATCCGTCACGTGTTCCAAGGTTCAAGATTTTCCGCTGACCACATGCTGGTCTTGTTCTCAGTTCAAGTTCACCTAGTCCCCGCTCACGCTTTAGTCCATGAGCCAGTAGGGTGGTCGGTATCATCTGGGGGGATTAACCTAAATGGTAATTTTTAGAAAGGTGGAGTAGTAACTAGTCAGAAAATACCTGATAGCAATTGATCGGTGGTAGTTTGTGGACTTGGGGGCCTTTGAAAGTTTTCTCTTAGCATGAAAACGAGGCTAGGGAAGAATTGTTGTAATAGCGCCCAGTTAACAACACGAAAAATCCTAAAAAAATAAAAACTCCTATTCTAGAAGCTTAATTTTACCTTACTTGCTTCTTTTAAAAGTCACGCGCTATGTCACATGCTCATTAAAAGGTAAGGATTTTCTAATAAAATTGAGGATGGCAGTATGGGGCCCAGTTCTCGGCCGGGTCCAGTTCTCGGCCAAAGATAGACTGGTTCCTGTACTTTCGTTATCTTCGCACTAACTGTAAGACGTTAACACGTCGGACTGAGGCGAAGCAAGGTGAATTTGTTTTTCCGAAAACGTGTTTCAACTCCTTTAACCTTTTCACTGGACTCAGGCGCGTAACGCATGTTACAAACTTTCTTTTCTAAAATAAGCCCCTTAAACACAATTTGTGATTGTTGTAGCAAAAAAACATACTGAAAAGGTATTTAAAACTTCTTTAACATATAGATTTGCGCACACTCTTTTTGTGGAAGAGAACTGGGTCCACTGGCCAAAAACGGGGACCGCAAACGAAGCTACCATCTTTGTTCGAAGCTGCCAGATCCGTTATTGCTCGGACAGGAAAAAAGTGTTGCTTACACATATAAATTGAATGCTGAAGCTAGTTTCAAGTTCCTGCGGTTCTTCTGAGGTACCTGCTATTTATATTCCGTATAACTATACAACTACTCCAATCCGCTAAGCTGTCGACTTCGTCCTTTACATTAAATGGCTGGTTTTCACAGTTGGGCAGTCTACTCATTTCTGTGCACCTTATGCCGTTAGCTGAGCGAACGCATAGAGCAGATCATAAATTTTCTATTGTCGATACATGACAGATCGAGGTCCACGGGGCCTCCATATTGTAGTCCAATGGTCGGATCTCCCTTTTTAGAACACAGTAGTTGCTATTTCACATCACTGACTGTTGTTGTGGTGGTTTTAGAGCCCAGAAATTGCGGGTCAAAACTTTAAACCCTTTCATGAACTCTAGTGAGAGTTCCCACTTCCTACCTAGCCTGGTGAAGATTTCATGACACTCTTCTTCACTTGAGGCTGAACCTTCACTATCCTGGGGAAGGCACAAACAATTTATGTGCGCATTTTAACACAGCCTTGCAGGCGTCCCGACTAAAACCGTTAGCAACTCTGACTGTTGAGTCCAACGAACCTTGTGTGGTTTCGGGTACGTTCCACATTTAATGAACAGCGATGTCGTAATATAGTCGACAAATGCAACTGATATAGTGAGAACATCCGTGTCTTCAGATCGTGAAGGTGCTATGCCCGTATTTGCCTATGTGAAATGCATGCTGAAATAAAGGACCATCTGTCATTTTCTTACATTGAAGTCAATTACCTCTTTACTTGCTCTTTGTTGTCTAGCTTCTGCCTTTCCATCTTCCATTCAGCCGGACAATAAAACTGATGACACGTTCTTTATTGTTGTCGTTTGTTCTGAGTTTTGCTGATGCCACGCAACTGATGCCGTTTAGCTCGCTTTTAGATGTCTCTCTTCATTCTTTATTGTCATCCTTTAATAATATAATAAATAATATTTATATAGCGCTTATACATTGCTGTTCTAAGCGCTTTACAACAATAAAAATCCATTCCTTGGTACGTGCCAAATACTATATATGTATCTTGCCCTGTGCATCTTCCCTCAGCATTTTATTCACGACTTTAACACCTCCGAAAGACACGAGCTCACTCCGTCAATTCCGAAGCAGAGCTACTGGGGACTCGTTCAACTTCAGCGGCCATTTGCACATTTATTCCCTAGCAAAGTTGCAAAAGTAGCCATGTTAGTCTTGCGAAGGAAACCAAAAGGGGTAGACAAGGTATAACGACAGCGGCTCCCAATGGAAGCGAGAAAATATTCCCTATCTAAGATTCTATCCTTGTGCCATTAGTTCCTTAGTTCCACGAAAAGACCAATTAGGCTTGAGTATAACTGTTTTTTCACAAGAAGTGACCTGTTTCTTCTGAATCAGTCACGTGAAGTGTCTTTAATTGGTTTTCAAGAGATCATGGAATTTCTGAACTTGTGGGACTTTACTTCTCCATGCCTTCCTCTTTGAATGCTTTGTAGTATTTCTCACCAATATCATATGCTCTTATCAGGCTTTTATGCTAAGTTCTTTGAGATCCTAACGTGATCCTGGTTTGCAGAGAAGGAATTGAAACAGTTTTTGGCCAGCTCAACTGCCATCGCAGAAATGGTTGTTGATAATTTTGATACAAGATCGCTGGAGGTCTGTTTGTTATAATTCATGTTCTGCTTGACTGTACCGCGTCTCTCACCTGCGCATAGTAAAGAGCAAGGTTCCTAGCGTTGTTATTCTTGCTGTGCACGCCTGGAATCATCGATCGTATGACACGAAGTGATAGTTCTGTTTCCCTCTTAAAACGCAAGCAAAAGACCGAGGGCCACGCCCTTAGCTACATCCACACTTTCGCACCCAAAAGATGGCAATCTCCACTATAACGCCATAGCTTCTCAGTGAGCTCTACCATGTCTTCATGACCTAATACAGGTAGAACCACATACCATTTCACTGCAAGGCTTTGGGCATTTTATGGTATTTTTATGGTCTAAAACCATGAAGACCATGGAAAAATGTGGCGGATTTGTTTTATACAACAACGCTGAAGATGAACTTGCGAATGAGAAGGAAAATTAACTCGAAGTTCCACGCGCGTGAGTTCCTCAGCCTGATCGCAAATGTTCCAATTTACATTTCTACTCCAAACTTGCATTGGTTATAAATTAGAATTAACACTCGAATTAGCAATAAGACTAATTAGTAGTAACTCTTACATCTAACGCTAGGTAATAACTACAAACATAACTGGGAATAATTGGAAGGGAAGCCCGAAATACACACGAGTCTACTGCATCAACCACTGCAAGGATATCAAGAAAATCAATATTGATCAATAATAAAAAAAATCAACAAAAAGAAAACGTAATTACGTGTATGATATACAATGCAGACGCTATTTTGGTGTACATCCCAAACAAAACGCAAACGCGAGGCTATCACGTGACTTGCCACGTGATTTATATTACATGTTTGGGAACAAGCAATTGACCTGATAGCCATGCACTAAATAACCTATGTTTCTGCGCAGTTTAATTTGAACAGTTTGGTCTCCAATAGAGTAAGCCAATTTTAATAAGATCATATAGACGAAGGGGGGGGGCGGGGGGGGGGGGGGCAGAAAAACCTTCACAATTCACAGAAACTACCTCAGATTGCTTGCTATCAGGCATTTTCTAACTCTATATTAATAGCACTTCTCAAAAAACACAAAGAACTTTAATCCCCCCGGATGATACCGATCGCCCAATTTTTGGGGTCTGGCTCATGGACTACTTGTAAAATTGACAAATGCCGCTTCTTGACAGTTAGAATTCTCAACAAAAAGCCAAAGACGGCGCCCATGATTACAAGGCGGCAAATCCTTTTGCTAGCTAAATACTTGAGCATTAGTCACAAACAGTGTTAAGTTGTGACAGATCACCTGCAGTAAGTACGTCATCTTTGGAGGCGCTCCTCCGAGATCAAGATGAACAAGCTTGTGGCCACTAAATCTGAGAAAATGAAAAATATGCGTACAATTTAATCTCGGGTAATGAACAGTCAATAAAACAATGGATGACGACGGTTAATGGCTCGATTTATACTTTAGACGGGTCATCGTCTGGGACGAACATGGGCAAACAAGGTCAAACAACGTCATTTCGTCTGATAATTCGTCTCTGTATAAATACGGGCAAACAGACGGATCATCCATCCAGAATCTATCAAGACGAACTAAGCAGATAGTTCGACTGGACACATGATCAGTCTGTTTGTCCGTATATGTGATCTTACTTGGTTTTAGTTTTATCTTTTCGAAGCGCAGCGCCTTCGTGCTGAACTGTCACTCTCGCGGTAAGATTGTTCAATTTTTCTTTCGTGTGTTCTAGTTCAAGTTTTGCTTCGTATGCTTCTTTTCTTGCATTTGACAACTCTGAAAAGTGAATAGCAATCTTAGTCAGCTTATGCATTTAAAAGCTTATTAATCCGCTTACGTAATTAAATTAAAAAATAACTAATAGTTTAAGGAGTAATTCCTTGAAATGTACTTAAATGAAATGTACAATAAAATACAATATGATGCCTAATGTTTAACGTGAGTAAGACTGAATAGAAGCACTAATTTCGTTGAACAAGTCGCCTTTCTTTGGCAGACAATGAACTGTGTTTTTTTCTCTTAAACACATACACCTTGTTTGTTAAAACTTAAATCAGTCATTTCTTACCAGTCATAAGATGTTTCACCACAGTATCAGTACCATTGCACTGAGTAATGTTTAAGGCAGTCGACAGGCTCCACCTAGAGAGCAAACAATACTTTTTACATATGAAGCTTTGCATCATGTGGTCGCAATCTTCCGCCGTCATTGCAGTGAGTGCCCCCATGTTAAATCAATGCCCCACTCCCCCGTATAAAAGCTGTTTTGTAATAAGAAATTTCCCCCGGAAAATTTTGAAAAATCAAATTGTTGAAGTGCACATTTTCTGCATTCTGAGAGTCATTTTAACCCTCATTTCCCGATTAAACGGACCTTTGCGGCCCTGAGGGAGTGCAGACACACCCATCGCACCCTCCCCCCCCCCCCCTTGCCTATGGTCCTGATTAAGTCAGCTGCTCGAATTCAACAATCTAGCCAAATTTAGTGCCAATCTAAATAAACTGGTCAGCGGATAAAGCTGAAGCTTCAAGTTAGCGATAAACCGTCTAGCCACGAGACTTTTTAACGGAACCTGAGTTTCTGGCGTTTGTATCAATGATAAAGACTAAGGGAAAACTATTCAATGAAAATCGTGGTTGTTGTGTAATTACAAGTCAGAACAAATGCATGAAACATGGCGACCAAGCATTTATTTCTAAACAGTACATACACATGACGATAGCCCCCTTAACACATGTCTTAACTGGTGATATCGCTCAGTAAAATAGTAATTGCAAGCTTTAATCCTTCATTTTTCTTCGCGGAACATGACACCGACACTAACAGTTCGAAATTAAATGGTATAATAAGAGAAATTAAGAACACTTGACAACATAATAAATCACTCGAACCTACCTGACACCGTATACTGCAATCCAACAGTAAATCCATAAAGGACAACGAGCCAACATTTTCTCTCGCTTTCAAAAAACGCAATACAGTAATTAAGTAGTTTAACTGTTTTACACTGTTCGCTTCTCGCTTACTAATTTCTTCTGAAATGCCATTTCGCGCTGTCAGCGCTGTCAGTTAATCATTGATGTTTGTTGTGTTACAGTCCCTGACTGTGATCAACGAAGCATGACTGATAACCTGCTAATGATGACATTTTAATGAATAGTTTACATGAAACAGCAAATAAGATCAAAGAATGCACAAGCAAATGAATAATTTTGTCAGTGTAGTTTGATTTCGTTTTGGACCTCACTGTCGTAAAATTTAAGTTCATGTATTTGAAACTTTAGAAAGCTGGTAAGAACTTCAGGTAGTATCCGGTTCCGGGTCGTCAAGTTGTTGAGGTCATGCTCTCCGGCCCAAGGGTAGAACATTTGAAGTGACCGGAAGTTTCGACGTTTTATACCCAAGAACACGTCCCGTTGTATCTACCTCTAGCACCCTTCCCGTACATGTCAACCAAAACATATTTGCAGGACACTGACAGCGTTCCGGGTTCTCAAAGGTAGTACTAGTTCGCTCCTTGCAGACTGGCTGCGGATTTATTATGCAGATGTCGTTTGCTTGCCGCAAAATTATTATATAATTTTCAGCAAAAAGAATGACGATATAATCTGCTCATGCCATTGAGGGAAGCCTAAAGAAACCCTCTACTATTAAAAGAAAAAGATTGAAAAAGAAAAAGAATGTGTCAGAAGTGGGATTCGAACCCACGCCTACAAGAGTAGACTGCGACCTGAACGCAGCGCCTTAGACCGCTCGGCCATCCTGACCACACGTGGAGAAAGGAGAATGTTATATTATATTAATGTTAGGCATGAGTCTTCAAGTTCATTTTGAGTCAGCGGTCTATGTAATTAACACAGTACAAAATGGCGGATTATTACTGAAACGACTGTCAACATCAATGGTGGTGAAATGGACCAGTTGTTATTAGACGCTAAACGCCTGGCATCTCGTCTTCGTGAGCACAATGCCTCATCAGATACACTCATTAGTCAAGCAAACAATGTACACTTTAAACTGGATGCTATGAAACAGGTAAGCGTATACGTGTGTGTTCGATACCAGAAACTGTGATTTCATGCTCAAATTACAAGCTTTTATATTTAAATGTTAGTTTTTAACAGTAGCAATGCTAAGCTTAAAGGTTGTCTGTCATTCGCAATCGTTTTGTTTATCAATCATTGCATGTGCGTAGTAAATAGAAATATTAAAATCTTCCCGAATCCGTAGACTAGAGAAACGGATCATAAGTCTAGTCAAACTAACAACCGATGTTGCCAATAATGTTGTCCTTCACCTCAGTCAAACATTTGTTCATTTATAGAACAAAAAATCGTTGTTACGAATTCGAGGATTATTCGCGGGCTTTCATTGGAAAGTTATTTTTAAAAAAAATATTAAGCTTACATGTTATTGATGTGGGAAGAATTAATTTCATTGACATCATTCCATTTTGTTCTTGGAAAGGGAAATATTTTTCTTGGACACTTACCATAGCTCTACATCGTGGTTTCTTTCTGTTCACATTATTGATTATCTGATTCTCAAATTAGTATCTAGGCTGCATGTATATAGTCCTTACTGTGACACCTTGCCCTCGAACTCACTTACCTCCTCACCATGTCAAACAGAAAGTCATTTCCTTTGGATGCGGTCATATGTTTTCAGTCATACAGTAAAATAACCCTGCTATCTATTACTATGCTATTTAATTCTGTTATCTCAAATTTCCTGCTATCTTGAATAAGTGCAGTTTGCAGTTTCCGTTAACACTATCTCGAACTGTGATAACTAAAAGAATGAATTCAGTGACTATTAATGTTACATATTTTCAAACTGAAGCAATCGTGATCTACAGTTACATTGTAAGTATGGCAGTGTTCTACTGCCATACTGTACTTGAGACCATGTGAACTGTAAATGAATTCATTTATTCACCCTTGATAAAGGTTTCCCGTTTGTGCATAAATTACATTTTTGAAACTTTGCAAGGAGATGTTGGGTGGCCACGGTAAGGCACGTCACACTGTAATAATCTTCATCGAAAAAAAAAAAAAGAATTTTACTACCTTTTGTAGAATCTCCCCTCGTTCATGGGTTTCCAGATTTTTCCGTTATCAGGGGTTGGCAGGTCTGCATTTTTCCTGCTCTTTAGTGTCTAAGTTATGATGATCGAACAACAATAATATTTCCTTTCCTTCCTTTCAGTATCATGATGTTGTCAGTGACCTTAATGAGGTGGCAAATCGCAGGCCTCGCAGCACACTTATTTTAGGAAGCCAGGAGGAAAATGCTCGCATACGGGAATTACAGCAAGAAAATATTGAACTTCAGACGTCAGTTGCTGAATATCAGTCAGCATTGGAGCTCATCATGGCCAAATATAGAGAACAAGTCAGTTTAACATCATTGTTTGTGCTGAAAGTTTACATGTGTTCATGTATGGTATTTTAAATTTATTCAACAATTAAAAACATGCTGTACGTAATATTATTGTTTCTGGAAATCAACCCATCCCAGGACTGTAAATAACAGCAGGTCATCGGACAATGTGTCTGGCAAAATCCCAACTGTAGTTGGACATCATGTCTGGCCAATTTATTTTTTAATTACAAATAACTATTAATACTATTTCACAGATGAATTTACAATCATGTAAAATAATGTACAATGAGCAACACTGTAATTTTGGTTATACACTGCTTCTCTTGAAATATGTACTTTTACAATAGAGTTCAATGTAATGTCATGTCTGACCACATTTCCGTTTTGTCCATCAAAAATAGTTGCATAGTTGGACATACATGGATTGTATATCTCACCGTCTCCCTGCATGTTGCTGCAATCAGTGCAGAATATTTTAAAACAAATTGTGGCAATTTAACACTTGCAAGAATAAAATAAAAACTATGTGACAAGTGCATGAAATACACATATTGCACATATTGCACATATTGCACAGTGGTGTAATTGTGCCTTTAATTGATTTCTTACAACGACATTGACTCCTATGACAAAGAAAACCAATTGCATGATAATTGTATGAACAAAAAATGATCCTACACCGTGTTTCAGTTGTTTATAAAAGATTTCAAAACAGTGTTGTATTTTGTAGACATTTCCTGTAACTGCAACCTTACATAATTTATCTAATATTGGAATAAAATTACAAAATGGTCTTGGACTGGGTTCGATTTCAAAGTATCTGGATGAAGTACAAAAGTAAAATGATAATGAGAAAATGCTAAAAGTGTAGTTGTTAGTGTATAGGACTTTCATCTGTTGTGTACAGTGAAATAAATGCATGTCTAAAGAGTACGCCATTGTACTTACAGTGAACATGTCTGCTTCTTTATTAATTGTAGGTTTTTGGACTAATCAAAGCAAACAGACTTGATGCCAGTTGTATGAAGTTAAACAATTACAAGGTATTGACCCATTAAACCTGAAATGTAGCATTATACACTTAATTTTTTCTACATAAATGCCACTCCCTCAATATGAGAATTACACATATGAAAACATGTATTGTAAAGATATCATCTTCATGAGCAAATTTAGGGTGGCCAAGGTGGTGTGTCCCCCCCTTTTTTCCCCCTTGAATTTGCCTTTAAAAAGTTGTAACCAAACCTCTTTGGAGTTGTACTGTGCATGTGGATGTGGGATGAGGTTGTGATCTCACCGAGCCCCCACCCCTCTCCCCTCTTTAAATGTTTTGGATTCTCCCCTCATCTTAACAAGATGTAGTGAGCCTCAGATACTAGGTCTTCTAATTTTCACAGTACAATAACCATACTTTTTAGCATTTACTAACTTTTTAGCACATGTTGTATTGCTTTCTTGGGATGATGGGGTTGAGAGTTCAGTGGGTCCAAAGCCAGAGGACAGGGGTCCACAGAGAGGCTGTGCGGGTGCAGTTCGATGATTGCATAAGATTGACAGCATGTGTTTTTATTTTGCTAGTGAGAAACTTATACGGATCTTTTGTGCTATTTCTTAGGTGTCCATTTCTCTACACTATATACATGTGCCCCCCACTGGTCTTTAGCATTTTATTTGTCTAATTTCAGTACTTTTTTCCTCATTCAGGAGTTACAAGCGAAAACCGAGCAAATCTGCGAAATGGCTGCTGTAATGGCACAAGCAATCTACATAGATGATGAAGCAATTCAACAGGAGCAAGAGAAAATGGCTTCTATTGAGTCAGAAAACAAAGGCCTTCGAGAACTATTAAAGATCAGTGGAATATCATTCCCTGAAAAGGCAGCTAGTGAAGAAGAGGCTTCACCCAAACAGGATCCTGAAAGTACATGTACAAGCATTCCTACAGAATGAATGCAAGATGGTCAGGTCTGCCTTTGCTGATAAACAGCGTTCATTATATGTCACACAATTTTGACTTTTCAAGCAATGAACTGTTTCAAATCATTATGTACTAGACCATACAGTGGACACGCTTGGCTGTGATTATCTTGTAGCCCATTCACATCAAAGGTTTAACCTTGTTAAAGCTGTTTGGTTTCCCATAGTTTACTGTAAGTTACATAAATAATGCATCCTGTGTGTAAATGAAAGGTTTAATGACTTGTGAAAAGTTGAAGCTAATTTAAATTTTCTGTCCTTAACCTTACTTTTTAAGCTTGGTTAACTGAGGACTAATCAGGTCTAAGGAAGTGACGTAGAACACAACATCAACAATTCTGATCAAGCTAAGGACACTCAACATATTTCCAAAGTGAGGATTTTCCAAAATATTACAACAAAATGCAGGAATGAAAACAACAGAACTAGCGGTACCCAGTGGGTCCAGTGTGGAAGTGGCTTGCCTTTGTTGCATTTTGAAAATCACATATAAAAAATACAGTATATAATTATTAGTATGTATAAGTTTTACTCACTGTTTTCAGCTCTTTAGTTTCTTTTTAGTATAATGTCTGTGAAACCCCGATGTAATGAAGTGGCGATGGACTGGGGAAATGTGTCAGTTATAACGGGTCTCATTATACCAGGGTTTTATTCCAATACAAAAAGTTTGATGTTACTGGCTCGACCGGACTGACGATTATTTAACAGTTATCCTGCGAAATCGCGCGGAATATCGCCTGATACTTAGCCGACGAGGCCGAGCAGGATAATTGTTTTATTATTCAACAAATTGTCAACGAAGAGCTTTTTGCATGCATGTAGCGGGAAAAACTATGGTTGTGCAGCGCTTTGCAAGAAGATTTCGGACGAATCTTGGCAACCTACAGTTATGTACGGATGACGGATAACAATTACATGTACTTTCTGACGATATATGGGCATCGCGTCAATTTGTTGAATAATAATGTTCGTTATACCAGGACTTCATTTATCGGGGTTCCACTGTATAAAGTACTTTTGCTTGCTCCACTGGCTAAATTTTATTGAATTAAACAAAGAAATATATATTTGTTATTATTTATTATGGGGAGTGTGCTTTGAAGGCCTGTGTCTTTTTTGTCCTCAAGTGGAAACTTGGTAGATTGCTGCTTGCTTTGTAGAACTGAGAGTGGCTTAGTTTTTGGAATTGCACATGAATAAAAGAATTTACTTTCCATGATCGTTATATTAGGCGCACAGTTACATGTAAGTTTTGTCAAAGCCCAATTATTCAAGGGCTTCTCTGTCGCGTGACAGTATATCCTAAATAACCAACAGGGTCTGTGGACACGCTGGTCAAACCACGGAAATAATCATCCTCGAGAGCAAGGGGACACCTTTTTACAGGCGAATTTTTCGCTTTATATGCTCGACGGACTGAAATAAAAGTGGAACTGCTCGTAGTATAGACGCGCAGTGGATCAACTGGCCGGTGGCTAACTCCGGTTTTCATATGGATAGGCATCGCGGGTTAGCCCTCGGAATTCTGTCAGGTTGCACATAACAATTCACCGTTACCCTTCCCTACTGCTGCTGGGACTGAGGCACTATGAGCGTCTCTTGCTCAATAACACAACACGATGACACCGGCCAGTGCACGAACCCAGACCTCTCGATTCACAATCGAATTTGACGCTGGGTACACAAATCTTTCCAACCTAGTTGTCGTATTAGACCTTTGGCATCAGTATCATAACTAGAGGAAGTTAACATGGGAGGGCGGGGTTCTAAAGCTTTTGTAGCCTGTCCGACAAAGTTTTACTGCAATTGCCCCAGACAAGATTGCAGTAGTCAAAATGAGGTTTAATGAGAGCACTGTATATGACTAACAAACCATAAAGCCATGGCCGTCATTATGTGCACTGAGTCAACTTTGCTCGTACGGAGGACTAACGCTCGAAACGTCAGCTTTTTATAATTCGCTAAGGCGGTTTATTTACCTTTATCACAAAACAAGTGTTTCAATTGCCCGTCGACGCAGCACAACAGCCTATTTAACCAGCCTATGTTAACTTTTTTTATCAAGCGTGCACCCTATTTATCTCTGTCAGGGTTTACATGTTCCACGGTTATGAATGAAGAAATGTACAAAACGTTTGAAAGGTTCAGCGACAATAACACTCCCGCTGAAGTTCACATCTAATCTTGCGATTTTAAAGCCGAGCACCTAATTTTGAGAGTGTTTATATAGTCTGTCTTAGAGAGAAAATAATAAATTATTTCACCGCAATGAGCTGACACTCGCGCGAAACGTCAGCTGATTAAAGCGCGCGTTCATGCTGCGTGGCTATTTTAAGAAATACACTTGATTGGTCAGTTGTAATGACGTAACCACGGTCCGGAAAGTGTACTTTCATTTCGCGGCGAGACGAACGAACCCATGAAAGTTTTGCTCTCCAAAATTAATGTAGTTGCTCACCAACCGTTGTAAATGTGAAAGGAAAATTAGCAGTGGAATTAAAGGCCTTGTTCGAAGTTCTCCAAAAGGCGAGTATTCATCCTCTTAATTGTCAAACTCAAGTTATAGTTTTACGGCCAAGACAATCTTTGTAGTTTTTTTCTTAACCAATACATAATAAACGACGGCCTGGCGAGAAAAATATTTGCAGTGACGCATTGATATCTGATCCTCTTATCATCGGTCGCGCGATCATGGGAACGAGAACTCATGGAGCATAGGGATGCCTTCTCTGACCTCATCTTCTCTTGTCGAAAAAGAACTGCTGTGAGTGCCTTGTTTTCACTTGTCCGCCGAAGCAAAAGAATTCAAGCGGATTCAGGGTTGCTAGTAAATGGGCGAGTATTGTACCCAGGACACCTGCAGTTATGGCGGGGGTACACCTGAAGCCCGTTTTTCCATCGCTTAACTTGGGTTTAATGCAAATGCTCGTTCGGGTCGCCATGCAGCTCTCGTAAGGTCTCACATGAGTGGCTGAGAGAACAATAGAACAAACAACAAGAACAATGCCCCTAGCCCCCAAAGCAATAGCAGCTGCTACACTAGAGGACCAGTAGAATTACAAACTTACGAGATTAAAAACATGAAACAAACAGCGATAATAAACATTATGAAAAGTCGCATTTTACTAACTTGACGTTTCGTTTGCTATGCAACATACATTTTCAAAAGTATGACCGTTACAAAATTTTAACGACTATTATATATTGTTATGAAAAGGGTCTGGAACCTAGACTGAGACAATTGATCTGCAGCAGTAACTTAATATTATCGCTTAGGTTAAAAGAGCAACAACCTCTCACTGCCAACGTTGGCATTTAATGAGGGTTGTAGCTCTTGAATGAATAAGGTCTCTTTAATTTTACAATGGAGGTCAGTTTTGCCGGACGCTAGAATGTCAAAATGATCCCATTTGATGTTATTTGATGTTATGTTAACTTGCTGCTGTAGATCAATTGTCTCAGTCTAGGTTCCAGACCCTTTTCATAACAATATATAATAGTCGTTAAAATTTTGTAACGGTCATACTTTTGAAAATGTATGTTGCATAGCATACGAAACATCAAGTTAGTAAAATGCGATTTTTCATAATGTTTATTACCGCTGTTTGTTTCGTGTTTTTAATCAAGTTACGATGGCCTAAAACCAAGAAGCTTACGAGAGCTGCATAACTATTCGCTCGTTCCCGTTTCAAGCATTCCCAGAACTCTTAGCTCATCTCACAAAGCTATGTTTGCAGTGTTTTGTAAATTTTTGGGTGATTTTTGGGAATGTTTGGGAAGAGCTAGTTTTTCTTAAAGGATTAGTAAAATTTGGAGGAATAAAAAATATTAAAGATTTAATATGATTTTAAAATTAGAATTCGAAGTTAAAAATTAGTAGATGGACACCCTGACAACCTGGGGTGCTGTTGCGTGGGGGTCAACTGTCTGTTGGTGTTTCAAAAATAATTTTCTCTCTTCTATCCCCTCCTTAAAACTCTTAAAATTTGACTCAAAATCGGGTGTATCCCCACCTTAATTCGTTTCGTGTGTTTGTATCAGTTGCAGAATAACTAAAAGAACTGGGGCAAGTCAATACGGTAAGGCCAGACTAAAACACGGGCAAGGAGAAGGGGCGCTCGTTCCAGGTCTCCTCGTTCTGCCTACACTGCGGATTGTTGTACAGAAACAAGAAGTCGAGCGACATACAAGCCGTAAACAAACAAATAAGTCTGTCTCTGAAGTCTTTTATTAAAAGACTTAATTATAATGTCAACAATATCGTATATAAAAAATTCTATTTGTAATTCCGTCTTTGTGGCCGGGTACGCCATTGTGAAATAAATTATTTCTGACGATTAAAATTGAGAATAACAAAACAACCGTACATATAGCTAAAAGAAGAAAACTTTTAAAACCGGTATTGGAATACCATGTTACAAACATGAAATGAAAAGGTGTAATAAATAGGTATAAAAATCTGCACACCTCAACATCACGCATATCTCTTTCATTCTCGCTCGCGGTCTAACTAACAAACGTTCATATGAACGTCCGAAATTAAATTATAATCTACTTTGAAATAAATATTTTTGTACAAATTTTTTTTGTCACAGAAACTTTCAGTTTGAAGGAATCTTCATTGTTACTTTTTTTCTTTTATTTTGAGACTACGAGCCTTCGTAAAGCACAGAAATTCTGAATAAACAGAGAAGCGCTTCTGTATTATTCGCAAGATGTCCTTGTGATATTTTAGTGTTGAGACACATGGCCCAAAGCATGCTTTAGTTTTTCAATGACACACTTTTTCTTTTTGCCACCAACATCTTTTTTATGCGACTCCTTAGGGTTCCAGTCCCCGCGCACCTGGAGAGATATTTGCTTCTGCGTAGTATCATCTGAATCATCAGACGAATCTGATCTGCTAGATGGGTTGTCCACACCATTAGCCACGTGACCATCCAGATGTAAATTTGGATTTGATCCAGCAGGAGATATCTGTGGTGAAACCCGAGGTGAATGACCATGCCGTGGTGTAAATGGTGGCTTGGTCCTGCCAAAAGGTTTAGGTTTATATTTTAATGTCTCTGCAGCTAAGTAAAATTGCGCTTCGTTTGGCTGAAGAAACCAGACTAACTGGTTCCTGTCGTCTGTAAACTCGATAACTTCTTCCTCTGCTGTGGAAATTTCCTGTGGAGACATAAAATACATGATTTCATCGGTTAGAAATCCCAATAGTTCGTTTTGTTGAAATGCGTTTTAGAAATATTTCATCAAATATTGATTTGTTACGAAAAATCAAAAAATCAGCTACGATATGGACCTGGTAGTAGATTATTTGTCTTATCCTTAACACGATGAAATCAGCTGTCTTGATGATAATTGTGAACTGTTCTACCATATGCCATTGTAATTATTTTAAAGAGCTTTTTTTTTGAGTGTCGAAAAACCAAAGCCAACGTAATCACTCTGACCAATCACAAAAGACACAGACAATCCAGTGAACCAATCAAAACTCGAAGCAAACGCATGTAGCCGGCACGAAGCGCGGGAAAACGTGTGTAAGCGAATCACGGTTGATTTTTGTCTTACTTCTGATTGGTCGAAAACGTGGCGTGAGTAATTTTAACCAATAACAAAGTGTAGTAAAGCCAAAGCAAATTCGAGGTACTTTCGACACTCAAGCGAAAACCGCTCTAGTGAAATTCTTAGAATTTCCTGTACCTTGTTCACATCAACTGCCTCTTTGAATACTCTCTCAGCTGCTTCAGCAATATCCTAAAATGACAAGAAAAGCCAACTCTTTACAGTGAGACATTTACAATGAACAGAAACTTCTTTCTTTCAAGTGCTTTACACTGTAACAACTGGAAATTTAACTACTGCTTACATCAAGTGCGCCTTCGTAATCTCTGCATACTTCGTTCGTCTTAATATTCATTCCAAGTTCATCCTGATAATTTACGTCATATAAGCTAAACAAGGTTTCTCCGTGGTCTTTTTTAAACTGTTTATGTTCCCAAGCACCCGTGTGTGGATCAAAGTGATACTGCAAGACAACAATGAAAAAATCGCTCAGGCTTATCAGACTACCATTAACATGACATATCGAGAAAAGACGAAGATATATTTTAAAAAAAAATGGCACACTATAGCAGCGTGAAGGCAAGACAGGCGATTTAGTGCTGGTTTTTACAACAGAATGTAAATAGCGAGACGACAGAGATTAAAAAGAAACCTCTTCCTCATTTGTTTTCGTTCCTCATTACTTTAATACCTTTGACCGAAGATTACACAATTCGTGATTATTGTTGACCATTGTGTTTTCATTACACAAACCAACCCAATACTGATTTTACCTGCGGTAATAACTTCCAGCCATGTGTAGCTACCATGTTGACAGCATTTAGTACAAAATCCACTGTTTTGTCATTCATAAAGTAAGGGAGACCCACTCTAGCAAAGCCAGGCCTGGGTAGAAAAGAAATTAAAAATATTTAATTTTTGTCAAAAAATGACGTCAACGTAGACTCAGTATGCAGGATAGGATTTTACTCACTTCATTATCTCTAATGGTTCCTTCAGCAAACCTCCTACATTGTCACTAAAATAAAACATAATAAAGGAAAACCTTAAGTTTACTCATTAAATTACAGAGACGTTTGGTTTATTAACGACCCTCTCGCACCTTATTCAATCAAAGCAAGAATGTTGTTGTCTGTTCGTCTTATCAGCTCCATTGCAAAAACAATATATAAACTAGAAGCAGTTGTGTACTGAAATTACTCCACATCTACTGAATCAATTCCCCAGTTGAACAAAGCGTTCAATGTCAGTTAGTCTACCAGCCATCCTTTTGATCTATGTCAACATAACTGAGCAAGTCAAACTTGAGATTTGTTCAACACTATTTCAGTGCCTGTCAATTTCAGTAGCTTGCTATGAGTGGAATCTTAGAACCAGGAAGCTCTACACAAATAGAACTAAGCGTCCTTTATACAATATAAAGTGAATAGGTTTGCATACTTTTCGTGCTTTTCTAGAAACCACGTAAATTTTCTAGCCATTGATTCATTAAGACCAAGCAGATCCTGCAAGTAGAAACAGAATGAAAGAAAAAGATAAGATTTGGCTCTCCTAAAAATAATAATAACTTAACGAAACAATAATTATTTTTGAAAGGTGTCGTAGAACGCCAGCTTCTTGATTTTGCATGAACCAGTTGCTTAGCCTTTTACTAATAAAATCCGGCAAAAGGATTTCTGACCCAATAAAGCAACTCGAGTTGTGTTGGTTGTTGTTGTTGTTGTTGTTTCATGTCATAAAGATGAAACAAAGCGGCTGTTTTCGTTGGCTGCACATCAAAATCAGTTTCCGAAAACGAACTTTAAATCTGTGCATGCTTTAGGTTAGTAACCACTATCATTATCATTATTACTATATTATTATTGTTATTATTATTATTATTATTATTATTATTATTATTATTATTATTATTATTATTATTATTATTATTATTACGTTAGGTCACACGCTATAGCTAAAAACTTTCTGTAAAGCTTACCTGCGCGTAAGGTCCTGCGCATGCGCATCCTCCACGAGCCTGGATGCCATAGAGATCATTCAGGAGCACAGAGACAAAGTTATGATGCACAAGTTTACCGCTGTCCTGATGGTAGATTATCATTGAGAAAATTGGCAGGCGACTAACGTTGTCGTTTCCTAGTATTGCTATGTTTGGATTGTCGATTAACGCTTCAAACGCTTTCCTAAGAAAAAAAGAAAAAAAAGAATAGCATACGTGAATAAATCTGAAGACGCCACAAGGCTGAACGCAACTGTAAACGATTAATATTTGTCTTTACAAATTTAATAACGAAAAGTTTGCATTTAATATATATCATGAAACAGTATCAATTACCCTAAGAAACTGAAAGAAACTTACTTGCAAAGTTGTTCTTCTCTTTCTTCAATGTTTGTCGTACCAACAGACTGAAATATGATAGCACGTGACAGTTAGAATAAATAATCAATTTTTTTTTAAATTAAAAAAAAGGTTTAGTTTGCACACAACACTTACATGATTTGCATTACGATCCAAAATAAATAGAAACAGGGAAAATCAACGATATAAAGATTCGTCTTCGTCTTTTCTTGAAAAAATCGGTAAGTTATAAGTTACGTGATAAGCCTCGAGCAACTCCTACGCTTCTCCCATGCTCCTTTAACTAAGCATGAAACATTTTTAAATAAAGCAGAAAAGGAAAGGATAGCTGTTTATTACACAAAGTAATAGTATAATGTAATATCTCACCTGTTTAAGTTGGAAGACCATACCAGCCCGTATTGACTCCACAATAGCTGGTGTTCCACCTTCTTCTCTTTCTTCAATGTCTTTCAAATATAAATGCGTGTCACGTGTCACCTAATAAAAGAGAAGGGAAAACCTTTGGGATACAAAAAATATATTGACGCTTATCACGGAATTCGATGTTTCTTGTACAGATAAGAACGTTGGTCGATTTTTATATAGCATAAAGGGGTAAGGTAACATTTCTTGTCGCTTCTATGAAGTAAAGCCTGGTTTATTTCATATGATCATAACGATCTCTGCAGATCGCAGTTGTCGCTCACAGTAAGCATCTCGTTACGTATACCATAGACATAGTTACGTATTCTATCACAATGGTGGCTGAGTGCTTTTTCTCGTTTTATTTGAAACTACTATGTTTGAGAAAAGAATTACTTACGAATAACACTGTTCCGCCTCCGCAACCGCCTGGGACTGGGTTCTTAAACACACTTTTCTTAGCAATAAGCAAACCTGACAAAAGAAAAC
Source organism: Meandrina meandrites (assembly GCA_963693305.1). Taxonomy (NCBI): domain Eukaryota; kingdom Metazoa; phylum Cnidaria; class Anthozoa; order Scleractinia; family Meandrinidae; genus Meandrina; species Meandrina meandrites. The sequence goes on along the minus strand of OY855912.1, from coordinate 19,468,249 downwards.
AGTTGACGGCGGCGTGATTAGCATAAGCCACATGACTCCAATCAACCAAATACGTATTTGCGTAAACTCACCTGGAGTACCGGTCCCTCCAACGAACTTGTGAGGAGAAAGAAAAACTGCATCTTTATACCTGCGGCGTAATAGAGACAAAATCAAAACTACAAATAATATTTATAATCAGAAGTTCATAAGCTAGAACTCTACATCTCCGGTAATGGGAATTGTGATTTGTCCGCACGTGCACGTTGCCCTATAAAGAAATATTAGTTTTAGCTGTTAACCCCCCAAGTAGACTACTCAACTCGGTGCATCGAAACTAAACTGAACTCAAGCTCGTTGTGTAATTGACATCATGAACCGCAGGTCTTCTACCAAAGTAGAAAAAATTGCTTATTCAGCAAAGTGTTTTTGAAGTGTAACCAACGCCTTCTGTTATACACTCGTGTGTTTGAGACTCTTTCTGAGCTTGGTAAAGAAAAGCCGAATCAGCTTCTGGCTGGCCGTTTAATGGAGTATAAAACAAGATAAAAAATCAATCGCTGGGACGGCGCGATGCTAAGGAGGTTTGTTTACAGTACCTTACTGACTATATTCCCTAGAATCTGTTAAAAGGGAGATCGCTTAATAGAGGTTCGATTGTACAAGCCGAAAGTGAATGAGTTCACAGCACCTACGGCGACGTTACTGGGTCATTTCTGAATGTCGGTGTGCAAGGAGCAAGTGAAAAAAACATTTTTACAATACTCAATCGATTGATCAACTAGATTTCTTTCCTTACCCATTCTGTGTTGGGTTCATGTCGATCTTGAGATATGGACCAGCCGAGGCATAATCCCAGAACGATAAGGCGCCATATTTATGACACAGTTCAGCTACAGCCACAGTGTCTGTCAGGATTCCAGTCACATTTGAAGCCGCTGAAAATGCCACGTACATGGAGTACTTTGCCGAACGATATTTCTACAACAAAAACAAATATTTAATGAGAATAGATTAATTAAAGTGAATGGAAATGTACATATGAAGCACGACACGCGAATGGATATATTATTGTCGCCACTGAATAGTCTGTTGCGATTGTCACAAAAATCAACTTGTGCAATCACTGAAGCGTGTTTAGTTGATATTTGTTAGCAGTGTCGCCACATGGTGAGGGGGAAGCGAGAATTTTAAACGTGATTTTCTCTAGTCGCTTGGATCACGTGAATCTTCCAAGGAGTACCCATGGGCACATGGTATAACTAACAACACAAAGGGTCCAGGTTCGTTATCAGATTTGATAACCATGTGACGTCACAACATGGCGACCATTTCAAAAATCGGGAATTTTCGTATTCACTTCGCTTTGTTCATTGTTTGTTCGGTTATACTCGGGTAATTTACCCATAATTCTATTCGATAAGTACTAGGAAGGAAGAAGCTTTACGTGTTTTGAAGATAGCGGTCGAAGACGAGCGTAAACGATGGAAAATGTTACTCGTGAAGTGAAACAGCGCTTGCAATTTTGCATCCAAATGACGTATGTTTTCTACCTTGCCATTAGATTTAAGTTACTTGTAGATTTTTGCGATAGTCACAAAAAATATGTTTTTCCGATAAAAGCAATCATTTTGTTACCTGTAGATTTGCCTCCAGCATGTCCATATCCACTGTTCCATCATCATTGTCATTTATTCGCACAATCTGCAGAAATGAATGAAACGAGCCGTGACCCTGGTGTAATCCTCAAGATATCTTACCTGCAGCGCGGCGAATCTTAATTATGCTAATTAATTCAGTTTCTTTTTCCATTTGATGGCAACGTATCATGTGAAACGCGAGCCAAATTCATTGGCGTTCTCGGTTCATTTTAGCTTGGATTGCACTCTGATCGGTGATGTGACCAATCAGAGATAACGAAACAAGAAACGTTGATAATTACTTAAAATTAATGTTAAGTCTGTCCTTTCAGTCACTTGCTTTGGAGAGAATAGCTGAATTAACACAGAGAAAAAATGTCAATAATCCGATGCGTTGGGCCTCACCTTTGCTCCAGTTTCCTTCCAAGGCAGAATATTTGAGTGATGTTCAAAAGGGCCAACAAACACAACCTGAAAAAAAAACCCAAATTTTCATGTTAAGTTTACCACATCACATGTGTTAGCTCATGCTCAATGACGATTATGGTACTTACATGTTTCTCATGCTTTCTTTCTTCCAGTTGCAGAGCGTGAATTAATTTGTGAATGGCGCTTGTTGTACCACTCCCTGTAAACACCACAACATCTTCATCTGTAGCATTCACACACTTTTTGATGATAGTACTGCAGTCACAAAGAAAACAATAATAGTTACACGACAAATAGTTCGATTTTTTAGCAATTAACTCGTCTGGCTTCTTATGTCGTTTAAAGCTATGCACCACAAAATGTTAATACAACAATTTGACCTGTAAAATATAGCGGTTGTACACTTTGCTCACAGCCACTACATCTTGGAAACCGGAATTTCTCACGTTTGACGCTTGTAAGCCGTCTTAAACTTGCCTAATCTAAACCATCCCTGGCCTCTGCCACAAAGTTCCTTTTTGGTTCACTATAACTTCTTTGTCGATCTTTGCCGTTTTTCTTCATCAGTAAACTAATATCTTTTTAGCTCACTCCTTTACTGTCATTATCAATTAGATCCTCTGATTAGGATACTGCAGTGACACCTGGTGACTTCGGTTCAAGTCAGAAAGGAATCTCTCTATTAAGTCTACATCTTACCGTCCCTCTTGCCTAAATTTTGTCGTCTGACGTGATGTCACGCTTGTTGTTGTATGGGTGTTTGCGTAAAATGGGTAAACGTAATCCCGGATATAATTCTCGATAAACCTGAGAGGCCTGATGAAGAGGAAAACAAGATAAAGTATAATTAGCCCTTCGCTACTGAAGAAGAAAACTGAAATTTGTAAACGAAGTAAAAGATTGTCGAACATTATAGGTTCCTTCTACGCTATGCAGATTGTGGGTGGGGGAGGGGGGGATTGATATCACGGTTATTAGCAGTAATGAACACTTTTTACAGCGGAAACTCCATATAACGAAGTGCCAAGAGCCTGGAAAAATGTGTTCATTATAACTGGATTTCGTTATCTCGGGGTTCACTTGGTAGGGATGAAGAACATCGTTCGTTGTACCGGGAAATTCGTTATAGAGGGCAGGGGGGGGGGGGGGGGGTCCGTTATATCAAGCTGGATTTAAATTGTACAAGAGAAATCAAGACCTCAATCAACTCATTCCTGGACTAGTTGTGTTTGTGATCTGCTTTCCACCAACCCGCCCCTGGAGTGCAAGCAGACGCCCAATACGCGTTTCTAGCCAAACATCTGAAATGAATGCCAAGGTTTGGCTAAACACACTCTACATTTCAACACAACACAACGCAACATTTTTAGATCTAGCCTCCTACACAGACGTTCTTTTGACTGGTCACGCAATCTTTTCTCCCAGAGGAAAGATCACGTGACGAGCCAAAAGAACGTCCGAGTAGGAGGCTATTTTAGATCGTGTTGCGAGCTTTCTATTAAAAAGTCCTAGAAAAGGATCTGGCCAAACCCACGCAACATTTCAACCTAAACTTTTGTAACATTGTTGTGTTCAACATGTTGCACACGTTTGGCCACCCTGTTACAATATCTTGCAACATGTTAGATGGCGCTTTGAAATAGCAAATCAAACTAGTGCGCATTCGGCTGCAACGTCACGAACGTAGCCAGTCTCGTACCAAGAGCCCGCGTTACTTTTGTCCGGCGGAACGGGACAAGGAGAACGTGGACTCTGGGAACGAGATTGGCCAAACGAGTACAACATCATGCAATATCAAAAAATGTCAAAAATGTTGCACGAAAATTATAATATGACCATTTTCAAACTTGATACAACAACTCTATCCAACATATTGCAACATTTTGCAACAAGTTGGACAAATACGCTATGTATGGGAAGATTGTGTTCACTTACTTGCCTGAGGCTGTGTAATCACAATAAATAACTAAAAATAGAAAACATGTTCAGTTAATTTGTGCTTTAGACCCAAAAAAAGTATTATTCTAAAACAACTGTTTTTCACAAAAATATGACAATAATGATAGTTCGCTATGAGATATTAATAATAGTTGATGTTTCAACATTGTGGGATTTATGACGCATGCCTTCTATTAACAACAGCAATAAAACTGCACGTTTTGAAAACGCGCACCACTTTTGGTAGGCTCGATTTCCGCCGCCTTGACGAGGCTTTTCGAGGAGAGGAGCCCGAGTTCATTCCCTCAACAGCGGCTGGTATTTTGACGGCGTTTTTCCAAAGGAATATTTCATATTTCCTGTAGGGGGAGCCTACGTAGGAGGCACGGGAGAAGCTATTTAAGGTCGGGAATTGTAAAGCTTCCGCGCCGAAAAAAATGAATGCCAACATTTCACCAGCGACAGCCACGTATAAGCGATAAAATACGAGAACGCTCGGTATGACACGAAAATTGAGCCTCCGCAAAAATAGCAGACAAATATTTCATCCAGTCGAAGCGGATTACAGATATGACGTAAACACATATTAAAATTGTTTCCTTGTAGGTCCTTTTGTAAACACTTAATTCAAAACCGCATTGTTTTGAAATAAAATAATTATAAAGCTTCAATTAAACGTCGTGAACCGTGTCGATTTCATTTGAAATTTTTCTAGTTGGTCCTAGATCGATGATACGTGTTTCACGATTGTTTGGTCTTTTTTCGGATGGTTTTCGAGAGGTACCGTCTTTATCCCGAATATGTCGCCTGTTTTCGGCGCAGTGAAAACAGGACAAAGCAGGCAGCAAAACCGACTACTCTCGCAGGAAGATGTGCCAGAGTTTCCTCCAAAACAATTTCTGTGCTCGACATAAATTTGGTATTTCGTCTCTCTCTCCTTTGTACAAGCCCATGTCTGGTCTCCCTTGACAAGTCAGCCACAGTACCCTTACATTCCTCGCAGATCCTTGCATCCATGGTGACCTTGTAAAAATTTGTGAGTTGACCTTCTCGAAAACTGATCAGTTTTGTTTTATCCTGACTCAACTACGAAGCCATGAAAATAATAAGTGCACCATTTTTTTGTAACCGTGACTAGGACATGTCACAAAACAACATTCAGCGGGTGGATTAGAGTTTTCACAATGGCACCCAGTCGGGAAGGCATGTACAAGTCGTACAAAGCGACTGGCATGTGTATGCTAATGACGGATTTTCCGCTAAATTGTATTCCCGGGATTGTATTCTCCTCCAAGATCGAAAGTGAGTATAAAGATATATCAAGTAAAACACAAAACTCGAAAATATGGCAACACGCACCATAAGAAGGGTATACAGGGGAATATTTTATCTCATCGAGAACAAAAGTGGCCGCCGGATCAGCTTTCTAGAAACCCGTCATACGACATCGGCGTACGGCGGCGCACGATAGCAAATCATGTTTCTCGTATAGTGTAGTAATCACTTAATTTTACAAAAATATGTATGTATAGCGCCTTCAAATACCTTTCTTTTCTCCATAAGGTCCTATAAATCTTGTGTTTCCTCCAATGATATTTTCTTCGATGAATTCAAATATCGGAAGCATTACTTTTATCCCCAAATTAACTGCTTTTGATAATTTCCCTCGCTGTTTGTCTTTGAACACTTCAAAAAACAGGGAACACGAGAATTTATACTAAAAGTAATAATCACAGGGTGGTTGAATGAAATAAAATATATTTTGATCGTTTTGCTTACCTGCTACGCTCTGTAAATCGATTATTTGTCGTTATGTTCTTCCCGTGTTTCTATGTATGACCGATCACTTATGTCAAGCTATGCAAATGACATCATGATATCACGCACGACACCCATTCATGTGTGACGGGTCCCACGAGCATTTTTATCATTACGCTCTCCTTTTAAAAGCAGTTTCTTTCTTTTCTGTCTCCTTGGGTTAATGATAATAATTTAAATTAACAGAGTGCAATAGTTTTCAAAAAAGTGGAGATATCGATCGATTGGCATCGTATTTTTAATTTAATATTTTTCAGTCAAAGTAAGAATACGGTCACGCGAGCGAAATGGTGCTGAATATGAATAACTCTTAATCCAATCCATGTTTCGTCTGCTCCGCTTTCTTCTGGGTTGATGCACAATTTTATCAAGAATCTCTTTCTATCCTTTCTGTACACGGCTTGTGGTTAATCCTAGGATTTTAAAATAACGCTAGATCGAAGCAGCTGTTTGGTTTACTCATGCCAGGATGCACGCTGACCGGAAGTGCGTAGGTTTCCTCTATATAAGTCCAGACGTTTCTAGCCGACAAATATTTTTCCTGTTTTTTTTTTTTTCACTTTTCTGCTCCGTTCCGCGATTAGCCTGCAGATATGGGGGACAGGAAGAGGAAGCTAGGGCAAAGGGCGTTAAAAGAACAGGCGCCTCCTTTGAATAACAGGCCCTAGGAAGTTCAAATACATTCTGAGAGAACATTTAATATGACGGATTCCGCTGAACATTCGAGCAATGAAGGTAAAAAGTAGAAATCGCGGGGTCACTTATAGTGTTAGAAGTAGAGTAGATATTTAGTAATTAATTTTTGTATTTGTTACTCGAGCTTTGAGCGGAATCCGTCGAAACTATGGTAAAATTTTAAACACAGTTGGTCGCACTAGCCGGCGAATACAGCCGCCTCTCATCGCTCTCGGCCGGTTTTGGCGTTTCGCGAAGCGCCAAAACCGGCCGAGAGCGATGAGAGGCGGCTGTATTCGCCAGCTATTGGTCGCACGAGAACGGGTGAAATTCTTCAAAAAATGACGCCGGTATCGTTTCTAACAAAATTAATTTATAGGTTTTTCAATTTACAGATTCAAACACTGGACTAATTATTAATTAAGGTAGTGACTGCTTGTCTTCTGTTTAATTTTGGTGTTGGAGGCCGTGCCCGGACCTGTTTCGCAAGTTACGGAGAGGTGGTGTAAATGGAAGCACGCGTTCAAATACTATATATGCCGAGGGTAGACTGCAAGCAGTCTCTCTTTTGCTCTAAAATCCGTAGGATGAACACAAAAATAGCGAGCGCGATATTCGAGCGGCTGCAGATTAGACAAGGAAAAGGGGATGAGAAAAGAAGGAAAGTGCTATAATTGCGGAAGAGAGGGGTATCTGGTAAGGGATAAGAATTGCCCAGCGAAAGCCGAAAGGAAAAAATGTGCAAAATGTGAAAGGCGTGGTCATTTTGCTTTGTGTTGTCAGGGAAAGCGTGATAGTCATAAAACTGGAGGTAAAACGGGTCAGCCACGTCCGTATCATAATGTGATCAAGAGGAATCTGATAGTGAGGACCTGAGCACTGTGCTTTTGCATTCACACAATGACTCCTGATGACTGAGCTGAGAACTATAGAGAAGAAACATGCGATGTAACCAGTTTTAAAGAAACGGGAGTAAGTAAGTAAGTGCTGATGGCCTTACAACAAGAGTACTTATTAATTCTGGCTTGGTAAGGAACCTCACAAGAATGAAAGAGTAAGATGAACCTAAGGCAAAAAGCCTTAATACAAAGATGGAGAACTGCCGCAGTGGTGGGAGGGAGTTAATTGGTCAGGCTCGAGTTGAGATCTCAGCGGGACAGCGAAGATAACTTGTTCACACTTGGCGGTGACCAAGAGTGGAATGTGTCTGCTGAGCCATGAAACGTCAAACGCTTTAGGTCTGCTTCGAATGAATTGGTTTAAGCATGGAGAGGTGAGCAGGGAAAGTCGTTTCCGAAATTGAAACAGCAGCTAGCCAATGTGCCAGTTCTATCCGGCCTATTTCGATAAAGACACATACACAGTTCTCTAGATATGGGATACCAAGTACTCTGAGAACGAACAACGGAACCAACCTGCTGTCCACAGAAATGGAAAACTACTTGGATTGAATGGGCCAAGCATTGACTACACCACTATATATGGACAAGAGAAAAAAGAAAAGTCGAGAGGCAAAACGCTCCCTTTTGAAAGCAATGAAAGTTGCACGTGGCGAGAAGAGAAGTTCCCTTTAGCTTATTGTTACACTCGGCACACAACGACTGGCAAGAGCCAACAAAATTACTCTATGGGACGAAAATGTCCAATAAATTGCCAGACGTTGCTGATTAGGAGAAACCTAAGGGCGCGGGACATCAGCAAGCCAGAGATCACCATGTAGAAAAAAAGAGCAAATTGGTGCAGATCACGTTGACAAGAGGCACCAGGCAGCAGAGAAATGCATACAGGAGAGAGATCCTGTGTTACTGGAGAGGGGAAAGGAACATAAAACTAGAATACACTGTCACCACACTAGGAGAAAGCTCCATTTCAGGTGACGGCACGTTATGGGGATCAGGTCTAGTTTAAGTCACCACAAGGTATGGAATACAAGTGGAACATCTTCCAGCATATCAAGCGATTCGTGACTCCAGGTATAGAGTCAAAGGAACCAAAATCCTACAGTAGTATCGCATGAGCAGCATGAGCGAGAAGTCACACTCAGCTCCGAGATGGGAGCGAGTGCAAGACCAGTTGAGGATCAAAGTCGAATTCAGCTACATCCATTACCAAGGAGATCGGGAGAGCCACCCGACCCCCCAAAGAGATTCATTGACTATGTCACCACCTAATGATGGTTGTGATTTTCCAGTGACAGTAACTTTGATTATGCTGCGTTTACAAAAGTTTTAATTTGTTTTATATATGGGACATTGTAGATCATATATCACCTTCATGTATATCCGCACGGGAAAATATGAACTCACAATTGACCTCGCTCCCAATGTGTGGCTTCATAGCTCAGTTGGTAGAGCATCGCATCGGTATCGCGGAGGTCACGGGTTCGAATCCCGTTGAAGCCCTGATTTTTTTCAGGCTTCTTTATTCCAATTGCTTATATTGGAAATTCACTGCGAAGATCATATATCACCTTCATTGTAGACATTGTAGATGTAACATTTTTTTAAGATTTTACGCTGAGAGTTTATAAGCGGAGAAAGAGGAAGGTATGAGTGTCTTGTAGACATCCGGGACTCCCGTAGCGAGGAAAACGACGTTCACATGACGAAGTGTGACGGTTGACGGAGCGTATGCTGGAAGTGCGACTGTGTGGGCCTTTGTGGGCTCTAAAAAGACTACAGGAAGGCATCCTGTAAAGGAATTTGTGTCAGGCATACGTTTTTGAGTGACACATTATAAAGGCAAGAAGTAATACTACGAAGCTGGAAATCTATTCGAAAGCAGAAGTTAATAAAACTGCAAGTGTAGTAATATTTTATAAAACTAGAAAACCTGGTAATGGGTCTCGCGAGTACGCCAATTTTAGACGGCTTTTTCGGCGAACTAGCTAGTAACCAATCGCGTTGCTTTGTTTGGTTGGACAAATTGTTTGAAGAAAAGCAAGAAGAGCCGAACTGCAGAAGATGAGCCACGTAAAAAAAAAAACGGCATTACGAAGTCACTGTTTGTTGATCATCATAACTTGCGTTTATTAGACTGCAATATTGAGAATCAAGCACGAATCGCCAGTTTACTCTTTCGTTGATGATTATAGCATTCGAGTTGCTAAAAATTCGGAGTATCCAAAGAGGATGTGTTGTGTTTTGTAGTCAGATAAGAGTAGAGACCCAGCAAGAGGCGGGGGGGGGGGGGGGGCAAAAAATCAGCCTCGCAAAGAGAAATATTACACAATACCCCCTCTTAACAAAGGCAAATTAGCTCTGACCCCCCCCCCCCCCCCCCTCCAAATCTCCCAAAAATTATGAGGAATTCAAAACTTTCATTGTGAACTTCTATCGAAAGTTAAATAATTTCTCAGTAGAGAGGGAACAAAACTTTCACACAATTTAAGTTTGCGGTAGCTTATTGCAAATTAAATTCCATCACAAAAGCCCAAGGCACTTAAGAAATCACTAAAGTGAGAGTATTGAGCCTAGTGGTTCAAGAGACCTATGGTTATCTCCGTTTTCCTGACCAGGATGGGAGGCTATTCCATCGTAGATCACCTCCGCAGTATGTTTCACACCGAATAACGTAATACGTACGAGAACGGCCCACATTCACTGACCAGCCGCGCCTCCCTGAAAGAATATGAAAACGAATGCTGGAAGACTTAAAATAACCGACGAACTAAAATTCCTAAGAGGACTGATATTGAGGTTATCCACTTGTGTAAAAAGATATTATTAAATAAGGAATAAACCTTACGCGATATATGCAATTCAGTTTAAAACCTTTTTGATACACTGAGGTCTTCGAAAAAGACAGTGCAGCATTAAAACGGCAAATAGGACCGTAATTTAACGTGTGAACTACTTTTAGTCACTTGCACCCATGCATTTTAGTGCTTCTTGCCGTTCCATAACTCATGCAAAGCAAGCAAGTAGGATTCCTTCTGTGGGTTTCATCACTGAAATTTCAGCCACATCAAGCAGGCAACATTTTTTGACCTTAATTCAGCCACACATTAATAGACGATTCAGTAAATGATAGATATTCTCACCTCAAGCCTTCTAAAGCATATCAAAGGACACTGTTTTACAGCAGGTTTTACACCATGCAATATATATTTTATTTAATCATTGTAGCTTCTAATTTTGTAACACAACGCTATAGCATACAGCTATTTCAATTAACGTTGTCGGATTGAAGCTCAAAGCTTAAAGACAAGACCGAAAGGTAGTATGGGCGAAGAAAGAGTGTTCCACGCGTGCTGAATACTAATGAGATACAGCGATATAGCAAACGAGACGTTTTTCGTTTCCTTTCTCTTCAGACATGTGTAGAAAAGATCCTTTTTCGCCTCTTTTCATTTAAAAAGAATAATCCAAACCACATAACGGCGAAAGAAAAGATACAAGAAAGGTTTCACGGAAAGAAAAACAAATATTCCACGTGCAAAAATACAAACTTGTAGATTTCCTCAATGGTGATATGCAAATTGCAGTAAATACCCATGGCACCATTCGGTCTTGACTTGTAGGTTTGAAGATTTAATCCGACAACGTTAATTGAAATAGCTGTATATAGATAAATATAAGTACAGTAAATAGATAAGGGTTCCTGTAAACAAAATCTTTCCGTTAAATTCTTCGTTTCTAGTTTCAATTATTAATTCTGGCTGTTTCTAGCAATGCGGGGTATATTGTAGACTTTAAAGCACGTCCTTGATGTCCTATTTTAAAAATAAGCACTTTCCTATCTAGTAGAATATAGGCTTTACACGTTTCTCTACTGTACCTCTATATATATTAAATTGCGTTCGCTATCGATACTCCAGCTTTTAATAATACATTTGTATTAGTCGAAATCTATTATAGCGAGGTTGTTACTGAGTTGTAAGTATGGCAGCAACTTGGAGGAATACAGCAACAGCAACATTGAACTGTAACCAGGATGCGGCATTTTTGTCGCCAACATGCACTTTCTCGACCTTCACTTTACCCACGTTCACGCTTGGATCAACCAACACGTTTTTGCTGAACTTCGGGATGCGAAACACGAACTTTTTCTCTTCGTCATCGCGCTCGAACTTGGGAAATTTCTCCGGCATAGCAGTGTATTCATCATCATCGATCATGACCTGGAAAAAGAGAAAAAATATCTGGGAGTTAATAAATGTGGTATTGCCACCAGCACACTCTACAATGAGTTTCTTTGAACACTCCAGACCAGTCTCTCTGCTCATTACCATTCCAAATTCATCACATAACTTTGGCGTTCATTCCTTTCTCTAGCTCGTAATCTTCTAATTTCCTTAAACGTAGGGCTCCGCTGCGAACTTCAGCTGTTTTATTCCAAACGGCGGCGAATTGAATGTATGATAAGTAATGTTGCTCCAACTGTCCCTCAATCCCTTTTTCGAAGCTTAGCACTTCCACTTCATTTTCATGTATATTTACTTTATCTTTGTTGCTTTGGGAATTCGTTGATTAGATATATTATATTATAGATTTTCACAAGTTCCAAAAGCAAGATTTAAGGGTAAAATTAAAGGGCTACTGTTTCATTGTTTAGACATTGTCATTTAGTTTCTTATGAACTTATAAGTACCCAGTGCACGTCAATCAACTTACCCCTCTGTTAAGCAACATTTCCGAGTCGCCACCTAAATTAATTATTACAGGGCAGTCATCATCATCATAATCATCGTCGTCGTCGTTATCATTTTTATCGTCGTCATTCTTATCATCCTTATCCTTGCATATTCGTTCTTTATTTGCCTTAATGCGGTCATCGTCGTCAACTTCTTCTGGTGATTCCGCCTTGCTCTTGATCTTAAGACTAAGATCAAGGTATACTCCTTCTTTACCCTTGCTGCAGTCTGCAGGTGTATCGTCACAGAAGTCCCAGTTACTAATCTATGAAAACAATTGAGCGCAATGATAAGCCAGATATCAACTTCTATGGACAAAGAAGATGATAACAGGCAGGTGATTATAAAGGATAATTTGCATGCCAACAAGGAAAAGACTCGTGTTAAAACTGAAGTGACGGGTACGTGTAAAGGAAACAATAATTGAATACCTCCAAAAAGCACTGAGTCAAATGTATAAGAAAATCCCTAGGATCCCAAAAATACTCAAAAAGTAGAAATACGTTGGTTTTTCGTACGGTATAAGATAGATAGTGATCATTCTGGCAAATGGAACTGTCGAATTAAAAAAGGAACTGTTTGCAAACTGAAACGTAATTTAAAAAACACAGTTGCATCTATTTTGTTCAAAACTCCGTGCCTTAAAGTCACTCTAAATAAATACTGCGCACATTTTAAACCCCCAATATTAATCACTAAGTTGCGAATTATAAATTTCTAATATCCCTCCCACACACACCGTCTTCCCTTTCTCTAAGAAAGTGATATTTAACTAAGTGCATCGCACTTAATACTGACTGCAGTTCCCGAATTGCATAGAAGGAGTTTTTTATTCCTACCTTAATATTGAACTTGACAGTTCCACTCTGCACAGCAAAGGTCTCGTTTCCAAAGTTGATGCTGCCAGCTTCACGAAACAGGTAAACGATGATTTCAAGATTAGCTTTGGGGTCGGAAAGATAAGTTGACAAGTTCAGTGTGATAACAGGGATTCTTTGGAACATGGATTGCCTGTCCACGTGACCAAACGTAAATTCCACATCATCAAAAGATTTGACAGAATGCTTGTCATCAACTTCATTTCCGTCTGAATCTTTTTCTTTAATTTCATCCAGTTCAAATGACAGCAAGTCTTCGTTGTCATCCCTGAAATCTTCATCATCATCATCATCTTTGTCGTCGTTATCGTCGTTGCTGTCTTTTTCATCTTTATCATCTTTGTCGTCGTTGTTGCCATCTTTGCCATCTTTGCTGTCGGAATCGACGTCTGTGCTTCCTTCCTTATCGTCATTGTCATCTTTCTCGTTACGAACAATCATGATTTTACCAGACCGAGCAAGAACTCTGGCTGAGACGTTACTTCCATGAATTGTTTTCCTGTCATCTTTGTCGTCTTTCTTGTTCGAAGCTTCGTCGGCAAAACACGCAACCAGAAACAAAGCTGTGAAGTGAAAATAACAAAGTCTGTGTCAGCGATTGATGATGATAACTACATTGAAGATGCAAATGATGGAGAAATGTATTATCCTGTTATCGGACTTGTAACGACCATAATGGCAACAAAACACAGCCAATTAAATGTATTAAAATGGAGAAACAGACATAACCTTTTTAAAGAGATACTAGGAGTTGGTTTGAGGGAGCAGACGAGCCTTTAGCAAGGGGAGCGGTTAAGTATAATTCTTGATACTAGACTGAGAAACAAGTACGATGCAAATGCAGTGTGGTATTGTGTTTTAATCCCGTGAGGGTGGGATTTCGCTCCGAAAAGGGCGACGCACTTTGTGAAACTGCTGCACTATTTCACACCAAAATATGTGATTTTTCCTACCCTATTTTAGTCCTGCCCCAAAATTCGCTAACTTGTCTAAAACCAGACCACAAGGAGAGAAAAAATCTCAAAATAATGATAAAAAACTTCTGTTTTTGTTGTGCAGTTCTTCGTCCAGAATGCACAAACTATACTACTATTTCTATCAAAATGGTCCGAATCTTTACCTTATTTCTAACCAAGATGGTTCAATAACCATACCATTTGAAACGACACACATCTATATAGCTTATACAAGGGAGTTACCCCCTCCAGGGGTTTAATGCAAGAAATAACAAAGTTTATAATACTCGGCACTTGAGATTCTCACTCAGGACTATTTCGGAACTCGAGTGAAGTTGATATTTTTCTCCGTCTATGAATTGAGGTTTACTTTGTTTCTAATTCAAGCTGCTTGTAACTTGGTTGTTCATCCAACATCATCTGAATGTTGCAAGCTGAGAGCAATACAGGGCATGCGGGTGTTAAAAACGAACCATGTCATCGTCAACATCGAGAGTACTTGATAACAAGTGCTACGGACTCTAGAAATCCTTATAACCTGTCACGAGCCCTCAACCTGTCACGGAATGACTTGTAAATTTCGAATTGCAAAATTATTCCTTTTTCCGAAAGTGAAGGCTGCCGTCGCTGTAGAAAAAAGCGATTTTTTTTTTCGCCAATTAAGAATCCGGTATTCCTGGGAAGCTTGTGCATTAAGATATCACAGACTGGAATTTGTTGATACTGAAATTTTGGCTACAATATATCTGTCCTCAAATATTGAGCATTCATACACCTCATTATAAAAGAAAGCTTTTGGAGGGGCAGGCTAAAAGGTACAAATTATTATTCAACACGGCTGTTGGGCTGTTAGGCCTAGCAGCAGTGTGGAATAATAGGCTTCTGTGGTTGTTCTTTTTTGAAGAAATAGTTTCCACTGTTTTAAAAATATTTTGAAAATACTAAATTAGCGAAGAATATAACTTGAAAGACGTATACGTACTGAAAAGATATATAGTGTAAATTATGTAGCTTTATTTGCGCTGTGAAAGTGTTCAAGTATTATGAAGCAGTATAAGTGTTTATTACAACTGCGATAAGAAACGTTGATCTACACGATGAATTGCATTGAACCAAGCTCACAAGTTAGCATTAAAAAATTACCAAATTTTGAAACTGGTGGCTAAGATCAGTTCTTTCGAATTATCGACCAAACCAGAAAATTGCTCACTGATTAACATTGTCACCCACAGCTCTGCTCTTCCGATTTCTTCGCAATTTATCCTTTCTCAATTCTTTTTCGTAACATTTGCCCACTCCAAATTAACAACGACTAGTATTAATATTTCATATTCACCCAACGCCAGTATGTTATATAGTTCAGAAGGAAAAAGAAATATACTTAATATGATGGCAATTCTCCAGCCGAAATTTTCGTATGCTTAACGGAGCAAATATACCTTAAGCGACAGGCTTGTAAATGAGATCACATTAAAAGTGATCTACAAGACTTAATGATCATAACTGGTTTTGTTGCTTTGAAAAGAAATAACCTCTAGCTGAATTACACTTACCAAAACAGAGGAGTACCAAGCCACTGCACAAACGCTGGGTAAACGCCATGACTACTAAGCTCACACAATTTGCAATGAACAGAGTGATGGGAACACACCTTATATAACACTAGGACAACAGTGTAATCAATCATACTCTATGACATTTGTTAAACATCTGATATTAGTTCTAAGCCCTTTTTAGTTTTTATGTCATAATGATAATTTCGTTTCGCTGGGTATATTTGTGAACACTTGGATTAAAGAATGTGTTTTTAATATCTCCAAGCAATTTTGAGAGAAAAACTTCCGTCAATGTTGGTTATTTTTAACTTTCATTCTGATCGGGTATCTGCTACAATTTAGGCCAAAAATTCAAATATTCTTTTGATAGACAAAATAGCAAGAACATTATTTTATTATTATCTTGCATTTTCGAATGTCTTTGTAGAATTCCGAAAAGAAAAGTTAGAAAAGTGAATCCCAGAGGCAATGAATTTTCTTTAAGGTCTCGTCGTTTTGGTGCTTTTGGACTTTTCGCGTGTTTTCGAGGTGACAATTTGGATAAACACTCATCGTTGCTAGGTAACGCGCGTGTTTAGTCGTTGCAATCTGAGAAATTTAGATTAAAAAGGTTCCCTGCATGTGGTGTTATCTTAAGCATTTTCTTACACATATTGAGTCCCTGTTTTGGCAAATATTGAAGAAACCAGAGGTAGCTAGAAAAATATAATATAACAAAGGGTTTATGCCGATAAAAATCTTAATTTAAGTAGATTTTCAATCCTAGGTTTGTTAGAATCGCGTGACTGGTGAACAGCGCCGTCGTTTTAGTCATTTGTCTCGTTAGATGGGCCGATATAAGGTTTACTGCAAAACCAACGGTTAGTCACGGTTTGCCACATCAAGTCCATAGTGAAGCCCTGTAGTATAAACATATGCTAAAAATGAAGTTTTTTCTTATGCGGCTGTAAATGCAACGACATTTCAAACAATTCAGCTAAATTGGGTTAAGGATTCCGTACGTTTATGACAAAAAAAAAAGAAACAAACATAATATTTAGTCTTAATTAATGTTTATAATGTCATGGTAATAATATAATCAGAACCTTTCTAGATGCAAAACATAACATCTCATTTTTATAAAAACTCAGAATTTGATATTGGGCATTTTACGAGTTTTATCTTTATTACCTATCATTAATACCTTTGATCAGATTATCGAGAACCCATTATGGAATAAAAAAATGCTAAACTTGTGGTTCCAATCTTTGACTTGGTTATTTTTCTTTTCACTATACGGCTGTACTGTCTGTCATTGAGCGTGATCAAACATTCCAAATGTTCTACGTGTACTTCAATAATACACGCATTCCTTGTCGTGAGAGTTTTGTGAATAAACAACGTGGTTGCTATAGTAACGTGTTTGCATTTTGTTCTAATCATGGCGATCATAACATCCTTGTTGAAGTCACATTAACTTAAAGTGCCACGGCAGCTTTTCAACTATTAAACACGATTTGTCAGCTCGATAACATGAAATGATTGTCACAAAATATATTTTGCATTTGTTGCGTTGCACTATGAAACGTATGTTAAGAGTATTATTAAAATACTGTTAAAACAGACATTTCGGGGATAACCCCTTCATCAGTGCTTTGTAAATGCCTCAAAAACACTGATGAAGGTATTATTTCCTATAATAGCTTTAAAATGAGCAGTAGAAAACAAAAAGAAACGGACGAAACAAAGATATCGTTGTCTGCCATATATCTACGCAACTTTAAAAGTACGTTTAAAGTGGGTGACTGGTGAGTTTCAGTTAAGGCCAACAAAAACTAAAATGTTTCAAAGTAAAAAAAATCCTATTCATCACTGATTCATTATTCTCTTCTCTCTTTTCATTTCTTCTCCCTAAAGTGACCCTGGCATCAAAATCACTCCTCGTTAACGTCTTTAAGTACCTTAGAAAGTTACAAGATCTCCTTATTAATAACATTAATTTCAGTGCTGGGGAAGTTACAGTCCTGGCTCTCACTCTTCACTTCGTTTATCAACTTTGTTTTTTGCTGTTGTTGCTGTTGACCTGTTGTTTATGTTTTTGGTTGACCCACGTACTTTCAAGAGAGAAAAAGGAATCATTGGGAAGCGAAGCATTCTATTGGGATGGCCTAATAACATTATAACATAACTTAATAAGTTATTAAATTTACCCACTAGAACTTCAACATATTGTTCATTGTTTTAAATATGTACCTAATTTTATTTATTGTGAATGGAATTTAAGTTGTGGTTATTTCTATCCCTTCTGATATTACTGTTTCGTTGTTTCTGTCGTGCTGTGCGTTTCTTTTGTATCGAGGTTTTGTTTTCAATGATTGTCAGTATAAATCTGAGCTTTTAAACAAGCCAAATGTTATTTAAGCGCAATTCATATGAACGTTTTGAGCTCTGGTTAGACTATGTAAAAATGGAATTCATGACATTTTTTTTTCTAAGAGGCTAATTAATTACTGTTAAGTAATCTATATAGCTCATGAGATAAAGAGAACTGTTTATATTTATAACGTTGCCAAAAAGAATGCAATTTCAACAATTTTCACAGTGAATGTCAATGAAAGCTTAAGTTCTAAAGTAAAATTTTCATTGTTGAGTAGCATGGAGTGTGACTCACTCGCACCCTCGCGCAAATGAAAAGTTTTCATTTGATCCATCAGGACCTTTATCACTTGCCATTTTGAGCCCAGTCTACTGCAGTACATCATGCATCAATAAACTATGCATAGCCTTTGGATTTCAAATGTAATGCTCTGTGTAGAAGGATTGCTGCCGTGGTCGCTTTGTGTTTTATATTATGGTGGGAATTAAAATCTAAATATCTGTCCGTGTCAGGTGTGAGTTTTCTGTAAAAATATACAGAAATTGCTCCATTGTTGCGAAATACTAGGGTGTCAAGAAAAGAGATTTTTCTATTTAGTACATTCTTGTTCGATGGTGAAAGACATTTTCACCAAATTTCAGTGTCTATCGAGTTGAGTGTGTCATGGAAAATTTCTAATGATGCAGAAGCTGTGATCAAAATGTCGTTTCCGAATTTTAGGGGGAACGGATGACAAATAGGCGCGGTGAAAATCGAGCCCAAATGATGCATTGATTGCAGATTCCTCGATCCTCCATTCAAAGATTGGCTACAACAGCAGTGGCGGATCCAGGGGAGGGGCCCGGGCCCCACCTTATTTTTTCGGAAATAGCGCATTTTCTTTGAAGTGCCGGAATTATCTTCGCAGAATTCAACATTCATAGTCAAGCGGGCCCCCTCCTTAGCTGAAGGTCTGGATCCGCCCCTGAACAGATCATAACAGGACTGACTGCACTACCCATGGCGCAGCCCCTGAACTTGTTTGAAAAATTTTGTCATTGACAAAGCGAAGTTAACTTGAAGTAGTGAAACAACGTCCAGTGAACAGGTACTAAAACCAAATTGATTGCAAGGCTGGTACTACGGCAAAAGGGCAAAATTTATTGGCCAATATTTCAACTAGTTGAAATATTGGCCACTAAATTTTGCCCTTCTGCCGTAGTACCAGCCTTGCAATCAATTTGGTTTTATCTACACTTAACGTGACGTCTGGTACGACTATCTCTTTTACAAGAGATCGGGCAACTGACAAGTCAAGTAGTTTTATTCTTCGTTGCGTGGTCCTCTGCATCCAAACGTTTTTTGAACAGGTACTAACCGAGGAGGGCACGGTGCCTAGATTTTTGTTCGGGCGCCCACAAAAGGTTACGTTTTGGTTACGTCCAGACCATGCATGCGCGGCAATCAGGCACGGGAAACCTAGTTTGAATGGCTGAATCCGCGAGCAGGCAAGATGAAGCGAATGCTGTGTTCTGGTTGGCTACCCGAGCGGGCATTTTTGTAACTCGGTCCATAAAAACGCAAAAAAGAACTTCGGTTGCCCTCTGGGGACGACAATGACCCCACCCCCGCTAAGTTAGGTTTTCCCCTACCCTTCCCTGGTAGCCAAAACAATAAAATGGCGGCGCAGCAAGGTGCCTGAACTTTACCAAGCTTTCTGCAAACCGAATATTACTGATCTCACAGCATTGCCTTTACAATGATGGCTTACAGATTAAATGAAGATTCTTTGAAGTGCCGGAATTATCTTCGCAGAATTCAACATTCATAGTCAAGCGGGCCCCCTCCTTAGCTGAAGGTCTGGATCCGCCCCTGAACAGATCATAACAGGACTGACTGCACTACCCATGGCGCAGCCCCTGAACTTGTTTGAAAAATTTTGTCATTGACAAAGCGAAGTTAACTTGAAGTAGTGAAACAACGTCCAGTGAACAGGTACTAAAACCAAATTGATTGCAAGGCTGGTACTACGGCAAAAGGGCAAAATTTATTGGCCAATATTTCAACTAGTTGAAATATTGGCCAATAAATTTTGCCCTTCTGCCGTAGTACCAGCCTTGCAATCAATTTGGTTTTATCTACACTTAACGTGACGTCTGGTACGAGTATCTCTTTTACAAGAGATCGGGCAACAGACAAGTCAAGTAGTTTTATTCTTCGTTGCGTGGTCCTCTGCATCCAAACGTTTTTTGAACAGGTACTAACCGAGGAGGGCACGGTGCCTAGATTTTTGTTCGGGCGTCCAGACCATGCATGCGCGGCAATCAGGCACGGGAAACCTAGTTTGAATGGCTGAATCCGCGAGCAGGCAAGATGAAGCGAATGCTGTGTTCTGGTTGGCTACCCGAGCGGGCATTTTTGTAACTCGGTCCATAAAAACGCAAAAAAGAACTTCGGTTGCCCTCTGGGGACGACAATGACCCCACCCCCGCTAAGTTAGGTTTTCCCCTACCCTTCCCTGGTAGCCAAAACAATAAAATGGCGGCGCAGCAAGGTGCCTGAACTTTACCAAGCTTTCTGCAAACCGAATATTACTGATCTCACAGCATTGCCTTTACAATGATGGCTTACAGATTAAATCGCATGGTGCTGTTTCCTTTATGTTATGATGTGGCTAAAAATGGAAGAACTGCTTGGAATTCATTCCGAATGTGTTGCACGTGCTTACAACGACATAACGAACCAAAACAGTTCACATTAAACAACAGAAACTGTCTTGTTAAGACGAGGGGGGTCAAACAAACCGCCAGGAGGAATCAACAGACTTTATCGAGTGACTTTGGTGCACACTTACCAAGTCTGAAACAGATGGAGCATTTCTTGTCAAGCCGTAAAGTTTTGTTTCAGCACGGTCACACATCACTAATAGCAAACTGTCCATTTTGTGCTTCTAAAGAGGAGGGAACAGATAAGGCGAAAGAATTCACACTGTACATCAATAAGACTACTGGAAGTCACTTTTGTAACAATTGTGGCTCATCGGGGTCTTGGAGGCAATTCAAGGTACATATTTATTTACATTTTTATGGTATATCCCCTGTTCTATTAAAACCCGGGAAAATTTATGGCTCAGCCGCTGGTATTAATTTTTGGCTTTTGGACCGGTGAAGTTGGACCCCGCATCTCTTGCATCCTTTTGCAAGATGATCGAAGTTAAATTTCTTGCAGCCATAACACATATACAACTGTAAGACCTCATAACTCGATTATCTAAGGGCTAGTTTACATGGAGGTGGGGGACCCTCGGTAGGTGGAACTCAGTTGAGGTGCCTGTCCATCTTGATCATGTTTACATGATGATAAGTGGGGTAACCTGCCTAGGCAGGTTGCCCAGTCTGCTGGGTACGGTAACCCTCCCAGCCGGGGTTGCGTTTTGCCATGTAAACATTTCAAGGTGGGGTAACCTGCCTACCCAGGGTCGGTTCATGTTACACCTGAAGGTGCCACATGCAAACCACACAAGACTGTGTGTTGCTACAAAACAGGCAAGCTTTTCCTCCACCTTCATCTGCCCAAAGTGGTCAGCACTACGAAGACAAGAAGATGCTTGAAGCAATGAAAGTGAAAGTGGAGCATTAAGTGTAGGCCTGAGCGAGTATCACGCTTCAACTAGAAACAACACTTCCTCGAAAACTGCTTCAACTACTTTCCCCTATCATCAAACAGTGGATAGCACAAGGCAAAAGAAACCCCCCGTTCTCTCTCTGGAGAACGAAAATCAGGCACAGCCGTAAAGAAATCTTCAAAGACCAAGGCATGGACTGCCCATCCAGTTGAACTTCTTCTAAAGTATTACAAAGCAAAGAAAAGATTACAAAGTGAAGTGTGACTTCAATGAAATTGATTTCAAGGCCGACCCGGGTTCCATGTTTACAAAAATATGTCATTGTATGGCCCTTGATTTTCTTCAGTAATGATTTCAGCTTCGAAGTTGTGAATGAGCCTGTGAACCACTGAAAGAAATGAGAGAAAGAATACAAAGCCATTTTGTCTGTTTATGTGCTTAGTGACCACCCAATAACCTCACAATAGGTCACTCCAGGATAGCTGGGTGGTGTAAGATTGCATGTAAATGCAAGCTGTTTTTTGACCCCGGCTGGCATGGACGGGTTACCTCACCTACCTGGGGTCCCCCACCTCCAGACCATTTCCGAATGGCTCTGCAAGTGCTTGATTAAGCAGAAAAAATCCTTTGTACTTTTCTGTCCAATCGAAAAACAGTTACTTCATAATTCAGAGTCACTTTCATGTGTTCTTACACAGCAGTTGCTGTATCGGCCATACTTTTATTTTAATTTACACCAGAGAGCTGAAAATAGTCTGAAAATCATTTTGGATGTCAGAGATCCACTGGGAAATTTTTGTTTGGACCGATCAGAAATATCATAATAGCTTGATTACCTGTGCAATGCATTGGAGGCCGTTCAGCATACTCGTCTGACCCTTGCAGCAAAAAATGCATGCAATGCGGAAAAATTCCAGTTGGCTGAAAAAAATTAACATCAGAAAAAGCTAAAATCGAACATACAAGTGTACTTTAAAATGAAAATGAAAAGCTCAGACAATTGAGACCTACAAGAGCTCACGTTTCATTTCAGTTTTTTTTTTCAACTTCACTTTCTGGGAAAGTTGGAAAGAGCTTGATCTCATGTTACAGTATTGTATAACATACATATCATATATGCACATGTATGTACATACTGTTACAATTTTTTAGTTTTTTTTTTCAATAATACATGTTTTGTAGATAGCTTGCCAAGGGAATCATAGTCATAGTCAAGAGGCTAGCCAGTCTCCTTCAGGTGGTAATTCTACTGAGAGCAATGCTGATCTAGCCAGCCAAATATGGGAAAAGTCTACCCCACTGACTCAATGCAATGATAATGTCTGGGAGAAGTTGATTACACAATTCTCAATAAAGGTTAGTTAGTTCATCAATTTTATACGTGACAATAGTATGTTGTTGTGTACATAGATAGACATTGAACCTTTCCGTTGCGTTACGTTATTTGTCGATTTAGGTAATGTTTAATTTACGTTTCTTGGCTGGCCGCTCTAGTTTCGTGATCGTAGATATTAAATTTCTTAACACGTTTCAGTTGATCGGGGTAACACATTGTAGGAGTATTTGGAGCTGTTTTCTTGGAGTTTTCTACGCTCGGTGTTATATCAGATGTAAGTCGTTTTTCTATATTTCCTTTTCTTATAGTTTTATTCATTTTCATTTAGCTTGTTATTCCGTGATCCTTTTACGACTCAATAATTGTCTATTCGTTTCTAGTTTTTACCATAAGTGATGCACAAGCGGCTCAGCCAGCCCTTCAATAAATCTTGTTGAATCTTGTTGAATCGTTGTACTCCACTTTGGTTAAGCTGGCGAACTCTGATGCACGGCACCTATTCGCCACATTGGGAATGCGACACATGTACTACTTGTAATTTTAATCTGACAATGGGCCCTTTGCAGAACACATTTGAAAAATGGCTCAAATTTTTTCAATTTTGGCTGTGGACATGATTTACCACTAAAAATCAATTGTGAAAGTTTCATCATGGGTAAATGTATGGTATTTTTCTCAAGAAAAATGTCATTGAAACAACTTTGGCCCAGTCCCCGCTTAAGCACTCAGTCATAAATTTATTGGCATTTGTATTGTTCAAATATCACATATGATGGTTGTAGAATGTAACAAACAGTCATAAGAGAAAGATAAAACATTTCTGGTTAATTTACAAGACAGTTAAAAATTGGGGCCATTTACCCCCTCAAAACTGTAGCAAGCATATATTTTATAGTGAGGCCCTGCCAGGGGGGTGTCCCAGGTCGCTTGTCGGAATTTTAAAATCTCTTGTGTCGGCGTTTTGTCAAGGCTACACAACGCTGTCGGAAATTTAGCGACTTACATTTGGCTTCGTCAGTCGTTTGTCGCTATTTCGTTTGAGCGCTGTCGCTACTTTTTGGCCCATGTCGCTTGTCGGAATTTACCCTGGCAGGGCCTCTATAGTGGTTTGAAAGTTTTAAAAATTTAGAGCATTTGTGTGGAAAAAAGTTGCTGGGTGGTACAAAATCCTCTTAATTGTTAAAAACTTTTAAACCACTATAAAATCGCATCAGCAAGTCTCAAAATTGGCAATTTGCATCTCATCACAGCTTTTTCTTTTCTTGCAATCATTTTGCACTACCACCTATTTTTATGATTGACAAGGTCATGTGACCTTGTTCTGCAAAGGGCCTTTTAAAATGATGTAAGACATTGTGCAACAAAAGCAAAATCTTACATAGCCTGCTGATGCATTTGTTTTTCATGAGCGGGGTACGCAAATTATCGTACTGTAATCGAGTGGATTCACCGCCATGTTGTATTAGGAACAGTAGGAAGGGAGGGGGCGGGGAAGGACATTGATGTTGGTCAATGTTCATTTTTGTTTACTGTGTCTTTCCTTTTACAGGAATTAAACAAAGATATGTTAGATAAGTATCAAGTCCGATTTGTGGAGCATAAGGTAGGGATTTCAGTGCTTGTAACATTTTAAGTGAATTACAGTTGTTATTTATCCATTAACCCACCCCACAGAGGTCATTGAAAATTCCTATTTAGGGGGGGGGGGGGGATCTCAAAGGCCAAACCCTTACAGGAAAGTACACAACTGTACATGTATGTGGCTAAATTGGAATTCCAGAGGGGTGAGGGAGGGTCACTCTGTAGATGTTGTATAAATATTTTCTGAAGCAACATGCTGCATGCGAACACATATTTGTGTACCAACTTCTGAAATATTGTAAGCATAAAATTTTGTTAAATTTTCCTGTCATTAGTTCAAGGAGCCTAATGGACAGACAAAAAACCATGACTGTGTGTTATTCCCCTGGTATGATGCTAGCAAATCTGCAGTGAAGGGCATCAAGCTTGTAAAGCTGCAAGCATCCAACTCATCTGATTCAAGCATTGCTATAGAACCTCGGTAAGACAATTAGCAGCTGAGACAGTGAGAAACATAATTGTGTAATGTAAGAGGTCAGGTAAACTAGTTACAGGTCCAAAATTATGCTGTGTTCACACTCTATATGAAATTGCTCTGCAGCTACACACTCCAGAAGAGCAAACAATTATGTTCTGCAGCATTACTAACTCACTACTTTTATCAAGACGAATATGCAACTACAGCAGAGTGAATCGAGATATCTCTTGTTATTTTCTGATGAAGTTGCATCACAGACTAAAACTTTGCTATTCGCAATCTGCACTTTTTACCCTCAAGAAATACATGTAAGCATTCTTGAATCTATTTATCACTAAACCTTTGCCATCAATCGTTATAAGTTTTCTGAAGCTTGAGAAAAAATTAACATGACTTGTATAGTAACTCTTGACATCCTCTGGCAAGCTTATCACTTTGTTTAGTTACTGCTGTTGCTTACTACCGCTAGTTGACTACTACCATTTTCATCCAGCCTTGAAGCGTGACGAATTTAAATGCAAATGGTAGTAATCTCAAACTCCACAAAACATGGGCAATAAAACCCCTATGAACTTTTAATCCTGGGTTAGTGTTAATCAGCTTTTGAACAACTTGTGAACCCAGCCCCGGTCTTTTACTATTTTAATTATTAATTTTTTTTTTATTTTATTTTTACAGCCAGGGTTTTTTGGGACTGTTTGGTTGGAATACAATAGATCCTGAAGCCAAAGAGGTTCGTTATTTCATCACTCTCTCATTTACTGCAGGGCATACAATATGTAATTCACTTGTTCTCTTCTTATCATACTTGATGACTACACCACAGTATCTATGTAAATATTATTCTTGTGGGGTCAAATTTCCCAAACCTCACAATCTTATACAGCAATATGACAACTGTTGGAAAACTACAGCTGATGCTAGCAGTGCGGTAGCATTGGATTAGAGATCTTGAGGACTACGCTTGATAATCTTCTGACCAGAATCATTGTCATGTGTGTTCAGGCCCTCTCTATCCAGGAGGTAAATGGGTACTAGCAAATTCTAGGCCTACCTCCGCCATCCAGTACCAATAAAAATTCTGGGAGGTAAACTGGGGTGGAATAGTATTCTTATTCTGCAGTACTCCTTCATGTACGTGTAGTTGCCTTGTTAAAAAAAACAAGAGTCACATGACTCCTCCCAACCCAAGGATACATGTAGGAACAGGTATTGCCTTCACCTAGAGTCTGTGTCAAGCCTGGGCCAAATGAGAATGAGAGTTGATGAGAGTTCAAACTCTCACTCTTGTTTGGTCTGAAACTCTTGTGCACTCTCATCGACTCTCGTGCACTCTCATCGACTCTCGTGCACTCTCATCGACTCTCATGCACTCTCATCGACTCATGCACTCTCATCGACTCTCATCGACTCTCATGCACTCTCATCGACTCTCATGCACTCTCATCGACTCTCATGCACTCTCATCGACTCTCATGCACTCTCATCGACTCTCATGCACTCTCATCGACTCTCATGTACTGTCATCGACTCTCATGCACTCATCGACTCTCATGCACTCTCATCAACTCTCATCGACTCTCATGCACTCTCATCGACTCTCATGCACTCTCATCGACTCTCATGCACTCTCATCGACTCTCATGCACTCTCATTGACTCTCATGCACTCTCATCGACTCTCATGCACTCTCATTGACTCTCATGCACTCTCATCGACTCTCATGCACTCTCATTGACTCTCATGCACTCTCATCAACTCTCATGCACTCTCATTGACTCTCATGCACTCTCATCGACTCTCATCGACTCTCATGCACTGTCATCGACTCATGCACTCTCATCGACTCTCATGCACTCTCATCGACTCTCATGCACTCTCATCGACTCTCATGCACTCTCATCGACTCTCATGCACTCTCATCGGCTTTGAACATGCTCAAATTTTTAATGAGTCAGAGTCAATGAGAGTTTTCTCTTGTTTGTAGTCACTCTTGACAGACTTGTGATGACTCTCATTCTTGTTTGGCCTGAGTTGATGATAAGTTGATGATAGTTGGTACGAAAACTCTCAAGAGAGCCAACTCTCATCCTTGTTTACACTCAGTGTAATATAAACACAACCAGCTGAAATAAGTCTTGCTCATTAAAATAACTGAGGTAACTTTATTTGTACACTGTATGCTTTATTTTGGCCATTTTAAGGTTGTGTTGACATCATCAGAGTTTGATGCTATTGCCATAAGTCAGTCAACATCCTATTCAGCTATTTCTCTTCCAGTGGGAACAAACTCCCTCCCTCTTGAGGTTTGTACACTTTATATGTTATGACCTAATAAACTTAGTCTGGGGTTGAAATTTTTGAAACTCAAATGGTCAGTATGCTGAATTTATAACACTTCAATAATTATTATTGTTTCAGTTATACTGAACAAGTATTACAAGCACAATATAACAAAATCAGTATTGAAGTGCCAATGGACAAATTAAAAACTACAGACCAACACTTTCCACAGCTGCTTTGGAAGTTATTGTTTGTTGAAACATTTAATATGGAATTTATGGAATTCCTAAAAACAGATTGAGTGACCATTGTGTTACTGACATCATCCGGAATATGCTTCATTTTTACAACAACAAAAATAATATGTTTACAATCAGATTCATTACAGACAAAAGTTAGTGCATTGAAGTTAGTGTACTGTTTTGAAAATCTTTGACAAGCTATCATTCTGCCTAATAATTTTGTAGTTAACTAATAAATTTAACCGAGTACTGTATGTTCATAGGTTCTTCCACAACTTGAACAATTTGAGAAAATTATTCTTTGGTTTGGAAATGATGTTTTGTCACGGCATGCTGCAAATCAGTTTGCAAAGAAGTTAAACTTACAGAGGTGTTTCCTTGTCAGGTACGTCACAGTATCTCTTTAGTGTACCTCGAAAATAAGCAACTTTACTCATCAGCATGCCTAATCAAATATTTATTATAATATCTTGTTCCATAAAATATCCATACCCCTCCCACGGAAGCTTTTTTGGTTTAAACCCCCCACCCCTCTGGAATTTCCACTTAAGCCCCATACTTTCCTTTTAAAATTTTGGCTTCTGAGACCCCCACCCCCTCGGAATTTCCATTGACCTTCCATGGGGTGGGTATAGATATTTTCTGGAACTGCACAATGTGGTATGATGGGAATCATTCTTTGAAAAGAAGGTGGTGTAGTGCAGGGGATCTTTAGGTGCCTGGTTCAAATCCACTACTTTAGGACTGACTGACTGACTGACTGACTGACTGACTGACTGACTGACTGACTGACTGACTGACTGACTGACTGACTGACTGACTGACTGACTGACCGACTGATTGACTAATGATTGATTGATTGATTGATTGATTGATTGATTGATTGATTGATTGATTGATCAATCGATCGATTGATCAATCAAATGATTGATTGATCAATCGAATGATTGATTGAATTCGTTAGCATCAGAGGTCCAATGTGACTGAACAGTGGAGTGTTTTTTTTTCTTCAGGCCAACTGATGGTACTAACACACCAGCAAATGCTTTAGATGCTTTGAATCTGGTAAGTTGAGTCTAGGATGACCTACATGTTCACCTCCAGGTTCGCTTTTACTTTCTCTTCTTTTCCATAAGAACAACATTACTAAGTGTCGACAGTACCAATGTAACACCAAATGCAGATCACCAATTCACTTACTTAGAACTTAACACCTTCCAACTACCTCATTTAGCACATTTTACAAAGGATTTATTTGTGTTCTTAACAAAAGTGACAAAGGAACTTTGATGTCATGAATCAAAACTGGCAGCAGTTTTTGACCTTTAGACAAGTCTTGACAGCCATGGGGAAACTAGCCAATCAGTTTGAATTACAATGTTTAACAAACAGCATTTTATTTGACTCTGCAGATGACTTCTTTAAGTCAATCATCGACAACAGTCCTTTTCACGACTGCTCTCAGCTTTTGATCACACATGAAGCTGTTTAGTTGTTGAGTGTTTGTACATGTTATCAAGAGTTTGTTTTTAAGTTTGCTTGTCTTTTCCTCAGGGCTGTGACCTCACATCATTAGTTCACCATGCTCAACCAATCAGCCACGAAAAAATCACTACCTTTCATCAGGTCAGGTCAATAGTTTAATGTTGTTTTTTCGAACAGTACGTAGTAACTTCATTTTGTTAAAGTTTATTGTTAATGTAGCTTTTTCACAGAGTGTATGATATTTATCAGGTTAAACATTCCCATGATTTTCTTTGCAGTTGAGGAGTGAAGTGTTTGATCAAATTGTTAATGCAGATCAAGTAGCTGGAGTGAAGGTTTGTAGCCTGTGTTCATCCACAGGCAGACCACCCTATGTGTTTGCTAAAATATTTGTTGACATACAAGACAAACAAGAGAAAGTTAAAGAAATCTATGACGGTTATAAATAAAGCACCGAATGATACAAATTTAAGCTCATCTCGATCTGAATATTGCAGTTAAGTTAATGAAATGTTAGTCGACTCGCATGTGGCGTTTTATCCGCTTTTGTGCGCCGTTTTAAGCGTTATTTCACTGAAACGTTTTCGACCGTTGGCTACTAACTATGCTACCATAGATTTCTTTAAGTTTCTTGTTTGTCTTAGCTCGTCTTGTATGTAAACAAATATTTTAGTGAACTCATAGGGTGATCTGCCTGTGGTTCATCCATATGTTATACTATAACGTGTACATGTGACAAGATAAAACTGCACAAGGATTGAAAATGTTAAATTCTTATCAATAATCTCATATTTTCACAGTGGACACGATTTCCAAAATTAAACAACATTCTGAAAGGTTTGAGGCGTGGAGAAGTAACAGTATTTACTGGACCAACTGGAGCAGGAAAAACAACTTTACTGAGTGAAATGTCACTTGATCTCTGTATGCAGGGGGTAAGTAGTATTTTATAAAGCAATTTTATGAGCTTAATTACTGTGTGTGGGGACCAGATGGAAAAGTATCCTTTAGCCCATGAAGATCATTATCACCAAAGCATAGTGAGGTCTGGGCTACAACGCTAAACTTTTTTTCTTGTGCAGCCTGATGAATACGTGCAGTGTAATTAAATATAAATGGCTTACCAGCATCAGCTTTATTGAGCTTAATTGTGTGGGAGACCTGTTATGTTTTGGGATGATCTAAATTGCATGCACACCATGCATTGCTGAAGTGTACGTGGGGCCATTCAGCTTCTGGTATGACAACAAATACTACATGTATTGACTTGTAGAACGCAGATATACTGGCTTGTGAATCAACTATGAAGCTCGATATGCAGCTCAGAACAATGTATTTTTTTGATGTTTAGCACAAAAACTGTTTTCAAATTTCCGTTAGTGAGGTATTTTGAGAAAATTCAAATATTTACATTTCTTGTTAGTATAGCCTGTCAAAAAGCCCTTCAGTTAGTATTTTTATACAGGCAAGTTTCTGTTACATTTTTTACTGAATGAGTGCATTTTGCATGCATATACATGTCTTAGGTGAACACGCTGTGGGGAAGTTTTGAGATACGTAATGTACGCCTTGTAAAAATGATGCTGTGTCAGTATTCAGGGTAAGCCCTTTATTTGAAATAAAATTTTTTACTTTTTACTTTAAACAGAGAACTACTGAGCAAGCTTATCGTAAAGAAAAGTACTTTGAATTTTTCTATAAGTTAAGTAGAATTACAAGCAACGAGTAAAAATGCGGCGAGAGTGGATTGTCTTACATTATTTAGCGGCACTATGGGATACTGCATTGAAATACGCTCTCCATTTTTCTTTGGTCTTTGACGAATTACAAAGTTTTCTTATGTTGAAGTCATGAAATAACTTATTCAGGAAAGCAGGTAGAAAAAATGTTAGTTACCTATCAAATCCTTGAATATTATGACACATGCGGTTCGTCATTTTGTGTTTTGGACCTACTCGTTTCAACCTCTTACAAGAAGTTGGTGAAGAAAGTGCTAGTGTAGTACAATAGACGGGTTAATGAGAGGTTTAAATGTAATTCATTTTTCACTCAGGTTGAATTTAGAGAAACACGTTGAACAGTTTCAGTACTGGGCAGACAGCTTCGAGATGCTGCCAATGTATTTCATGTGTTTCTACGGAGCACAGAATATCAACACTGTTATTGATGTAAGTGGCACTGTTCATAATGATTGTTGCAGTAAGTCGATTACATTATTAAGGTTGAATTAAAGGGACTGTATCACGGTTGATTTAATGTTTGCAAAGAAATTACTTCTATGGGTATAAATGACAAAGCCAAGCTTCATTACAACTAAATGTGTCTCCCGGGCGTTACAATTTAAAGTTACAAGCAAACGAGATTAACTTTGAAAACTGTTCAGCCCAACAGTATTTCAAAAACCCATATCGCAATCCGTTTCAATCTTTCCTTTTGGCCATCCTATACCTTCTTTTGTATTTGTTGTGTTGTTAGTTATTGAAATGTTCCTTCACTGTTAAGTGGTTATTTTTATATTTCACCGAATTTTATGGCCATTTCCCATGTCTAAATTTGGCTAAAATCCGTTACACAGCTCCTTTAATCTAAAAGAGCTCGAAACGAGACTAGACGTTTTTTTTCTTGCCATGCAGACCATGAGTCATGCTGCTTATGTATACGACATTGAACACGTCATTGTTGATAACCTACAGTTTATGACGTCATATCTAAGGTACGTGTCAAAGTTGTCTTCCTAGCGCACTTTAAATTACTCCTGTTTTACTTTTTGCCTCTCCGTTCCTACTTGACAAGAACGCCATGTTTTGATATCAAGAACAACTTTTTTATTGCGACACGAAAAACACCGCTTACAAAACGTTTACTGGCACTGCAATACAACACTTACCATACTATACCATACTTGAACCATGCCATAGAAAATACAGCCAATCAGAAAAAGCTATGCTATGCTTGATACCTTTATTCTACTTTTTACACTTTTTAAGAAATTGTCTTTTGTTATTTCCTTTCAGTCGTGGGGACGATCGATTTTCTGCCCAGAATCATGTTATTTCTGCACTAAGGAATTTTGCAAGCACAAAAAATGTTCATGTTACCTTGGTCATCCATCCAAGAAAGGTTTGTTAGCGTACACTAAAATAACGATGTCAGTGCGTAATTGGCTGGCGGTGCACCTGGTTTTACATTGTGGTTTTGAATTTACAAGAACGTCTAAGAAATGGATTTGTGTGGTATCGACTTTGCTCTGGGCATCTATGGAACGGTGCTAAATAAATAGGGAAATTTACTGCCTGACGAGAAAATTGAACGCTATGCTTCGCGCACGAACTTGTTTACATGATATGACAATGCTTTGTTATTAATTTTTGCTGCAAATATAGATATATTGGATTTATTATTTAAATTTATTAAATATTGATATTCATATTCTGCTGGGTTACAACAGTTGATCTCTCCTCGACGTTTTGCTGTATTTTATATTTAGGAAAATGATGATGTTGAACTTCAAACAGCGTCTATTTTTGGTACAGCGAAAGCAAGTCAAGAAGCAGACAATGTTATCATACTTCAGAGCAAGAAAGGAACAGGCGATAAATATCTGCAGGTTGTTTGCGTAGTTAAGCTTTAGGATCGTGGTTGTTTGTCGCGAAATATTGTGCTGTATATAGAGAAAAGTTTGCTAATTCATTTTGGCGAAAGTAACGCTTTTAGTATCTCGTGTGCATGGTGTAAATAAGAGTGAAATCAAATTTGGTGGTTCTTTGGAAGTCTCTTGTTACAGTGTCGGTTGCCGGCCGGGCGTGTGGATGATAGGTCTCACTTGGTTTTTTGTGTACAAAAAAATACTTTTGAAACAAATTCTAAGTTCAGTTTCAGACGAGACGTTTCGGGAATAACCCCTTTATCAGTCGTGGCAAAATTTACAGCCGTTGGGCCAGAATCTAAATCACGAAGGGGTCATTCCGAAACGTCTCGTCTAAAACTGAACTCAGCACTTTTTTATAAACATTTTTTATACATATAGAACCTCAACACAAAGTGCTAAAGCATCTTCATTTATTTATATATTTGGTTTTACAAATTACAGTGTACCAAATGTGGAACTGGAGTCAGTTGACATGGCAACCAGCGCCAGCAAAAAATCGAACATTGACATAGACATAAGTGATCCTATCAGAATTTTATCACACACCTTCTAGAATGTCAAAGGTTGGGTGTGCATCGCTGTCTCCAAAATTAGGGACATACACATGATAAATGGCAGACGGGAAAGCAACTTTGCTAGAACGGTGGTCTTACCCAGCTGAGAATTTTATTAGTTAAGTGTTTGTGTTGCTTTTGTTTGTTTCGTACAGGTCACCAAGAATCGCTTCGATGGCGTACTTGGCCGCATCCCATTAGAGTTTGTCAGGGAATCTTTATCAATGTCAGGATATGGCAAAACAGCCAAACCAACGAAACCAGCAGTGAAGCTTGACAAGCCAGGACGTCCAGAGAAGCTGAAAGTAACTCGACTGGGAACGGATGTAGATATTGTCAAGTTTTCAGCGCCAAAAATGCTTGGCACAAACCAAAAATTTCACAGAAGAGCGATTTTGCCCACGACGAAGCCTACTTCAACAAACATTTCTAACACTGATGGACAAACGTCGGGTACAGTTACACGTGATACAAAAGACAACACAGAGCAGAAAAATGAATTGAATAACGCATTTCAGGAAAGAGATATCACCCCTGATGTGATGTCAGCAGAAAAGAAAGAAAATGTGCAAAAAACAGTCAAGAAAATTTTAAGTGGAACACGCTTGTTCACAAAAGCTGTAAATGCTTCTCGGATAGGTAACGGTAGACCTGAACGTGATCAAGTTATTAGAAAACCACATAACGAAATATCACAGAAGTGATGCCCTTGCAGAGAGCTCTGGGCTGTCCATTTGCTTTGAACGGGCTCAGATTGTAAATAAATGAGCATACATATATGGAGTATCTAATAACCCGGTAACTTCAGAATAACCACTGATACAACTAAACAGTAGTTAAATTGTCCCTATTTCGGATACTTTAGGGTTTTCGCCTCGGGAGAACAGCAAGAAGAAAGAACAGAAGGAAGTTAAAATTTTTAGCATTAGCTACTTTTTTCTATGCGCGAGTTTATCCTAAAGTTTCAATGACTCACTGAACTGCGATACTTTTGTCAAAGTACGGGTTGAGTTGAGTGCCGTAACTTCGGACAGGTTACCCTAATTCTGGACGATCGTTACTGAAATGGTTGTTCACCATTTTCGGAGCCGGCGGCACGCAGGCTTGTGTGGCTTCAAAATAAAAGCAGAGCTCTGGACTTCAAATGAAATTTTCGGAAACTATCAACATTCTACTGTCTGGTAAATGTAATATATAAATGTTTAAAGGGATCATTTGATGGAATTCAACGGCGAGTTGTAGAAATTAATTGGGTCCGACTTCACACACTAAAGGAAATTGTAAGTGTTAAACGTAGTGTTTACTTGAATAAAAGGTTTGTCTCTAATATTTATATTTGCCTACTTTCGATTTTTGTACTGCTTTTTGGTTTTCGCGTTGGAGGGGGTTTTGTGTTTACATGCAATTTGCCAACAAGCGGCTGGGAATTTTTCGTCGGAAATATTTTATTTACCCATTCTAATCAGTCCAACAAGTTTGGGCAAGCAACCGTTGTGTATTATTTTTGACTGCGCATTTGGCAATAGTTCTTCAGTCCTGCTTGAAAAATTTAAATTATGCAAAGACGCATTAAAAATAAATAGACATTATTTATCGAAGGTTGCACATTACAGTCTTGCGACTGACAAACCTATCGCCCTCGGATTCTCGATCGAATTGGAATTTAGAAGTGTTGGTTTTTGTGGAAGGGGAAAGACGCGAAAAAAACCCTCGGTGCAAGAACGAGAACCAACGACAAACTCAACCCATGTATGACGCCGATTCCGGGAATTGAACCCGGCCACACTGGTGACAGGCGAGCGCTCTTACCACTGCGGTACCCCCATCTCGTTCCCAGAGCCCGCTTTTCTTTTGGTTAGCATCACCTGGAAGAACGCGAACCCTGGCCAGGTCCGATTTCTGAGCATGCGTAAAGTGCTCAATTTCAATTCTCAGCCAATCAGATTCGAGCATAAAAGACCGGAAGTCCGCGAATCGCGGACTTTTTCATCGGACTTGGCGAGAGTCCGCGTTCTTGTTAAGTTGGCAACATTGTTTTTCTTTTGTCCTCCACCTTGATGCGAGGGCTCCCTATGCATTTGTGCTAAAAGTTATTCCTCTTTTTTATTGGTGTAGCTGCGACAGAATGCCAACGAGGGGGATGTTTAAGCCATACGAGCTCGTTTAATATAATCTGCAAGCCATTTTATATTGTTTTTAAGCGCCCATTCCCCACTGGGCATTTGATGTGAGTTTATCTCCGTAATGTGGGGAATGTGACGCGAAACGATTCCCCCCCCCCCCCCCCCCCGTGGGGTATTTGATTATTGACTAGAAAATGTTGGTTAGCGGTCCCAACTCTAGGATTTCGCACAAATCTCTTCATTCACCACGAGTCTACAGGGGTCACTGCTCGCGTCATTTCACGATTTTGTTAGGATATCCTTTTGCCCTTTATGTTATTATAAGGTATTACCTGAACCCCTTCACAGATTACTAACTGGCAGAGCTAGAAAGAGAAATTTTGTATGCAACATGGACAGAAAGTCGAATGTAGTCGAAAGTCGAATAACGTTAATTCCAATAAAGGGTGCGGAATTTGACGCGCTATGAAGCCATAACCACTAGGGCATTTGACAGTGTTAATAGGCCATATTCGTATTCTCGGTATTGGACTGGAACTAGCTTGCAATGGAGGCTAATGCTGGGGAATATAATTAAAAAGAGCTTCATGTGATTTGCATTTGAAAAGATTCCCCGCATTAGCCTCAATTGGAAGCTAGTTCCAGTCCAATACCGAGAATACGAATATGGCCTATTGCCAGCATATTTGGGTATTTGACCAAAATTTTTCAAAAAAGTCAAATGCCCTGGGGGTTTGCCTTGGGAATGAAACTGACAAATATTTAGAAAACATGAAAAACCTGGACAAAATATTTTTCCTACATGTACCCTTGTCATATGTTATGAACATGTTGGGTTTAATTACCACGCATTGTACAAATGTTTCTTTGAATGATCCAGGAAAGAAGTACAAACAACTGCTGCTTATATTCAATGAGTACAGTCTAACCCCTATTAAGCGACCACCCCCTATTGATGATGAGCGTTTTCTATTGTTTTTATCTCTATTTAGCGTCCAGCAAGAATGTAATAAACGAAGTTTGGCTTTGTCTTCAACAAGTTCTGACAGACAAGAGTCTAAAATAGAAAGTAACCACTAAGAAAATCATTCAAACACAAGTTCGTTGTCGTCTTGATGCGATTTCGTGATTCCTTTTCACGCTATTTTGTATTGAAATAACGTAACCTTCTGCTAATTTCTGACGAACCCCTTTTAAGCGGCCAACCTCTATTAAGCGTCCACTTACCATTGCCCCGCGGGTGGCCGCTTAATAGGGATTCTACTATTCTTTTCTCTAATTCACGTGTTGGCTCATGGAGCCCTTTGATTTTATTACTGCAGAGCGATTCCATAGCATGTCCACTTCTATATCGCAGGTCATATATTGTTTTTGCTACAATTTAAAATAAATTCAATACTTCTAAGACGAAGCTGCTCTCGTCTGTTAAACGGACCAAGCCTAATTTGAAGTACATTATAAATAGCAAATAATATCAGTTTCCAGACTTCTGTGGCAAACTGGTTATTCCTCGACCTCAGCCCAGGCCTCTTCAGCCAGTGCATAGTACTTGTTGGCCAGTTTTCCCTTCATGGCAGCAAGTGCCAAATCGCCGGCTGTAGAATACAAATCACCCGC
The DNA here is from genome assembly GCA_963693305.1 of Meandrina meandrites. Lineage (NCBI taxonomy): Eukaryota > Metazoa > Cnidaria > Anthozoa > Scleractinia > Meandrinidae > Meandrina > Meandrina meandrites. The sequence continues at coordinate 19,431,437 of OY855912.1, read as the reverse complement.
TTCTTGAGGCTGTTTGTCAAGCCCATAACCTCCTTGTTGATACAAGTTAGCTTGTTTGGCACAGAGCACGTAGTTAGGATCTGTGCAAAGTGTGTTCTGTATATCATCGCTTTCGTACACAACATCAATGGCATTCTGATACAACTTGGCTGCCTCCGGCCAGGAGCGTTCCCTGAACAAACAGATATCTCATTGTTTTATGCCATTTTTAAAAGATGCAACATACACAACAAAAATATCAAGGTGCTTGCACGATACCTTAGAGAGCCCAATCCTGATCCAGTTTCATAGGCCTTTGCCATGTAAACCATGGCTTGTCTGTCTCCTAAAACAGCTGCCTGTAACATGTACTCCACCCCCCGGTTTGCTACCTCCTCAGACTCCTGCAAGGAAAGGATACTGATATAAATTAACAGTAACTTAGATTAATGCAAAAAAATAGCAGGAAAATAGCAATGACTTATGCTAATAGGATATAAGTCACTCTATACGACTCTACTTTACCACATGAATACGTGAGCACCTAACTACTGATAGGGCCTCCCTGGGAACGAGGTTATGATCTGTGAGGACATTAGTAGATCAAAAATTCTATGCACAAGTGCAAATTGGCACAACTGTCGCCTTTAAGAAGCGTGGGAAATAAGCACCTGTAGGAATGCGCTAAATCGTGACGATGGCATTCATTTGTCACACGAGTTTTTGGATTTAGCTTTACGTGACAAGACTTGATAAACTTTATTTGCATAATTTCTTTGTATACTACGTGCTTATGTAAAATTTGTTCTTATCACTTTTACCCCTGATGAAGGCTGTAGTTTGGGATATTTATTTCATTCGTTTTTTCAACATCTTTCACACCAGCGTAACATTTTCAACATTTTATTAGTAGATGGTATCCGGTCACTTCATTCCATGGTCAGATCGCTCCGAGTTATAGATTGCTCCCAATCAAAGGGCGCGTTTGTTTGGGAATATTCTGGAATAAGAATATATTCTGGAATATATTCCGGCTATTCTGCTCCTGAGAGCAGAATAGCCGGAATGGAAATCCAAGTATTCTGGAATAGGAAGAGCAGCCAAACGAACGCTAAATTGCATTATTCCAATTATTCTTATTCCGGATTGATCCCAAACGAACGCGCCCAAAGTCAGATTGTTCCATCGAGAAAGTCATATCGCTTCCAAACTTAAGTGACTTTGCTCCATGTTGTAAGTAAAGTACGACCGAGTTCGCTCCAAATATACGACCTAGAATATTTCTCGTTCTTTAAGCGTGAGAAAAGCGTGACTTGGTTGGGAGCGATCTCACTGGGAGCAATCTGACCATGGAGCGAAGTAACCGCAATTCTAGTAGATCAGTCATCAGCAAAAACTGCTAATGATTGACAGCTTAGAATGATCTTGAAATACCTGAACAGTTACTGCGGCCAGTATCTCATGGGGCAGCTGTAAATAAATCTCAGCCATTGTAACTAGAGCTGGTAAAACAGCACAAGCTGCAGCTTGTTCTAGATGAAACATGGCACAATCCATTTGTGGCTCATGGTCAGTGAAACGACCCATCTCATTGTATTTAGCTAGCTCAAGATGAACCTGTTAAAAAAATATAACACATAGAGTTTCTTGCAAAGGAAGTAAAAAGTAATGTTACAGCACTATTTGCCAACTAAAATGCTACAGTGAAGTTTGATTCGTTACTTGCAGTTTAAGCCTGAGCGTTTGTCAATGTGCACATGTACACTCAGGTAAGTGGAATAATGTTTTCGCACCATCATTGTCACAACAACTGACGCAGACCAATTTTACATTCAGCTAGCATTCACTGAACATTACTGAGTCAATCAGAGATCTATGAAGGCACCATTCAAGCTGCTGGACTTAGCCTGATTCAAGCTTACAGGCTGAACTCATAGGGAGGGACGGGGGGGGGGGGGGTGGTAGCCTGCAAACGCAGACGTATTTCCGGCCGGAATACGTCTGCGTTCACAGGCTGGGGGGGGGGGGGCACTGGGACAGCAATATTCCAGTTTACAAGCGGAACCTGGTTAAGTTAGTAATACATGATTGTAAGATTTTCATCTCATTGGCATTTCCTTTGAAAATTCCCAACACTCAATTTATGAATCTTCCATGGACAGGCAAAAAGGGGTAGGGAGCATATTGGCATCCAGTCTTGTCCATAGAAGTAAATAAAGGGCCCAGAGTGGCCTACAATATGTAACACGCCACCTAATCAATTAAATAGATAATTCTGAGGAAATTTACCAACCTGTCCAAGAACAGAAACACTCTTTTGCCTTCTCTGTTCTTCTATGCGTACTTTTTCAAGCAGTTCAACCTCAGCAAACACACTTGATGCTTTATGTACCATATTATTAGTAAATACTTTATGGATATCTTCTTCCTAAATGAAAAGTAAGTGCTCAAAATTAAAAGGCACGACTGTTATGCGTTCAAACACGGTAACACTATGGTTCAAAATGGTTCTACCTATAGGTGTACTATATGTGTATTACAAGCCTTTTAAATTCTTTTTTTTTTGTTATGATATATGGTATTAAGCGTGAATAGCCAATGTTTGCTTGCAGCCACAATTGCTTACGGTATTTACTTGAATAAGCGCCGCCACACTCATTAAATTTTTTGCTCCTCAAATGCAGTGCTTATTCGAGGGCAGCACTTATTTAAAAACAACCCTCCAAGTTAAGACCATTTTAGTCGCCATGGCGACTAAAATTTTGGAGCTGGCGACTAAATTGGAACCAAAGTCGCCAGCCTGGTGACTAAAATTGAGAAGAAGGATTGAAAGCTTGAGCTTAATTTAGCGACTAAAATTTTTCACTGGCAACCAAACTTGAACAGTCAGTGGCCAAATGGCCACCAAGGAAAAAAATAAACTTGGAGGGTTGAAAAAGTGGACATGACAAAGAAGTTGTCTCTTTTAATTGAACAGTACTATTTTTTATCTGTACAAAAATCTTACAGTAACTAAAAGAAGCATCCTTTTTCACAACAGAACTATCTATTCCAAGAATTCTGGATAGAGAACTTAATGGGCAAGCGGTGAAATATAATCACTTTGAACTGAAGAACATCGCTTTTAACATAGTTAGTAGAGGAGACTATGATTTTAATAAGAAATTTATAATGCTGTTTGAAAGCTGCTTTGTAGTAGTTTTAAAAAGGGACAGCTTCACAGTTCGGCACATATGCAAGCTATTACCTGGCCTACTCAATTCCATTGTCAATGAACCAATTGAATGTGAGGAAATAACTCGTGCTTGTGTCCAGAATAAATTGTACGGGCCGACAATAAATTCGATGTTCAACACTAAGTTTGACATTTTCTATGTGAGTCCGCATTGGAACTGCAGTGCTTATTAACATTTTTGTCCCAAATGCGACACTTATTTGGGTAAATATGGTAATGTCATGAATTAAGATAACCTGGGGTACAATACCAGTGGGCATTCAATCCTCTAATTAATGTACTTTTCAAGTTGAAAACACTTCTAAGTACCCTTCTCAATGCAAGTAAGTTAAGTACATTGTACACTAATCCACAATGATAAAAGTACTATAATAGTCATCTCCCTTTGCACCTCTTGTAGTAAATGATAATGCTGCATTTACAATGAAACTACCTCTTAAATAGTCACACCCATCCCTTATAACCTTCCTTGTCACTGAGCATTTCTATTTTTTCTTACTCATGAAATTTTTGTGGCTTTGTGGCTATGAGAGGGGGACATTGGGGGTGCCGAACACTGTAATACCACAAAAAAAAATTCGGCAAATACGTATACTGCAATAATAAGAAAAAATTTGGAAAATATCGCAATGTCCTTATTAATTAGCCAGTATAACCATCAGTTTCGCTGTCACAGAGACAAAAAAAACAAGCCAAAAATGAGTGGTAAGACCGTGAAAACAATATGATGCCACTTATACTGCGTTGTTAAAACAATAAAATTGTAGATTAACTAGAACCATTTACTTTCACTATAAATATTAACTTGTGTGAGAGAAAGGCTGTTTCAGTTTGTTTCTGTAATGACCAGAAACCTGAATATAGGTGGAAAAACGTGAAGGATAAGTTTTTGTACCACAATCTTCGTCAACCAAAATACTAAGAATACACATCCTGCAAGTTTGGAGAATAATGTTTGGAGTAATTTTGCAGTTCATGATTTAAATTACTGAATTACCGCATGAAAAATTGACCAATACCGCAAACCCCAATGTACCTTCCTACCATTTTGCCATTGCAGATGAACACACCAGCTATGTATAGTGTACGTTAATTACAACTGAAGTTAGACATCTGGTTGTAAAATAAGTTTCGTTTCATTTATTACAGAAATACAAACCTCTTTTTCAGTGAAAACGTCACTTTGATCACTTTCAGTTTCAGATGACTCTGGATCAGAAATCTGTCGTGAAAACCTTGACACATCACTCAGTGATGACAATGATGAACGAGGGGAGTCTGGTTCTGAGTTAGCAGGAGAAGGAGGAGGAGACTGAGCCAGGTTAATCGCATATTCAGTCATATCAAATATGGCAGAGGAGATTTTGCGTTGACCTGGGGAGGTACACTCCTCAGTACTTCTGAGGATTGTGCTAGAGTCTTGAATGTTTTTCAGAACTGCATCAATCCGATCCATTTCTTTTTCACTGAGGTCAAATGGAGAAAGTCCAAGGCTCTCACAGATTCTGTAAAGAGATGACCAGCATCATAAGCTGCTCATTTCCCTATAACATGCCTGTAGTACAGTACTGTACACAGCCTCAAATGTTGAATAAATTATGTGGTCTTGGAAACTATACTATCATGATCAGATTAAGAATAGCAGAGCATTCACTGCTCATGCTGAGGTGTTAAGATTAGTTATAAAATACACAGTATTTTAAACAGTAAAAGCCAAGCCACTTGAAATGCAAGTCTGCAAATACGATTACCATGCAAAAACATGAGGAACACTGCTGTTGGCACACTCTTATTGGCTTACAACAACAAGCAGTTTGTTGACTTGTATTTTTGAAAAGAATGTTCCTTTACAGACAACTCACACACATTTAAAGTTCAAACAAAAATATTTTTTTGTGGGAAATGCAGATAAACTACAGGGTAGTAAATATTTTTTGGAAAAAGTCACTATTCACTTGAAGGTCAACAGAAACCTCTTATTTGAAGAACAAATTTATTGAATTGCATCATGATAACAATCTGAAATTAAAATTACAAACACTATATAGTGAACTATGCAGCACCTGCCACACAAACCCATAACTCACTTGAACAAGAATAATCACATTGTGCTACATACTTTATGGAAGCAAATAATAGCACAAAATAGTCAACTTACAAAAGTGAGGCTACATTACTTACTTGTTACATTTATGAGAACTGAAAAACAGCGCCATTCCCCTTGGACCCAAGTTGGCTTCACCATAACCCTTGCCATCTGCTGTATGAATCTGTGGGTCTGTGTACAGGTCACCAACACCTAAAATATGAAGAAAAACTGTTTTGCTGCTGAACAAGGGCATGCAGTTTCTCACAGACAGAATTATATAATTATAGAATAATGTTTAAATTAACATTAATTATGTGGTTCAATTTTACCCTTGGTACAATTTGGCCTTTTTGTTTATTTGTTATATGGTACCTAATATAATCAATGTCTACCTCTAAATAATACTTTTCAGGGCTGCAGGCTACCTGCACTCTTGTGACTTGTAGTTATTATATTGTTTTTAAAACCAAATATGGGCAGGCATGCCTCACGTACCAGCAGGTTTAATCAGGAAGCCTGCCGTCATACAACATTGATCAAGTAACACTCTTTGTACCTCCCTCCCTTCCCTCATTAGTCTCACCCAGGGTTAGCCCATCTGACTCTAGTTGCAGCTCTGCTTCTTGCCAACAAACTTAAATAACTAAAGACTGTTACTTACTCAAAACTTTGCATTCATGTTATTGTAGGGCATTTGGGATTACTATTGGTCACGATTTGTTTCAAATGATGATAGTCACTGTAAGAATAATCAAGGCCTTATTCTGTGTTGTCCACCTTACCTGCTGTTAAAAAAATGTTCTAAGCCTTGATAATTCTTGCAATTAGGCTCCATGTCATCCACTCAGTGTTAATTATCTCTAGGTTCTCTGAATAGCGATGGAAAACTTACAATGTATAAATTAATAAATTTATTTAAATTAATAAGTTATTCAAGAAATGGAATTTTCACCTTGAATATCAACCACAATCAGCTGATGACCAGACCTCTCAAATGTAAAATGGCTAAAAGCCTGTAAAGACATAAATGACAAGCAAACAAAAAAAGAAGTAATTTGACTAAATGTTGTGGTTCAATTTTATCCTTGGTTTCAAATTTTATTTTCCTTTGTTTTTGGGCATGGTAAATGTATTATGAGTTTAAAAACAATATAAATACAGTGATGGACACCAAAGTAGCTGAGATAACAGTTCATACTATAGATGAGGAAATAAAATGTGAAGTTTGGTTCCCTGGGACAAAAATAATGTACAGTGAGTACATTATTACCCTGCTGGAGGTCTGTAAGCTGCACCCCTAATAATAAACAGATGCCCATAAATAGTAGTTCTACTGTTATTATATATATTAAACAAAAGTTAATTTAATTTCAATTATTGTTATCCACTGATTATGCATTGATTGTGCATTAAATGTTATTATTATATGGCTACAATAGTACGCACGCTCTGATTGGCTGATGAGCGGGCAAGATTTTCTTGTAATGACCGGGCATTATGAAAATTTTTCTTGCCTTAGCTTTTTATAACTTTTTAAGGGTCAAACACTTGTAAACACAGGTCAGTTTGTTTTGTAAAAATTAAAGTGGTTAAATTTGCCCTAGATCTTGGCCTAATGAAGACAAAAATTGCCTCATTGTCAAGGAAACCGTTTCTTCTGGTTTGGATCACATGACCTCGAATAACCTCTTGCATGCACAAGCGGATATTGAAAAACGTTTCCCTTTTTTCAGCGCTAAAAAGGCCATATAATAAATAACTTATTAACCTCATCCGTTCGGTCATTACAGGGAAATCTCAGACCTCGGCCTTGGTCTGAGATTTCCCTGTAATGACCTCACTCTCGGTTAATAAGTAGTATTTGACGTCTGTTAATGACTGGCTTAAGAGGGGTCCTTCTTAACTACTAATTTGATTTGTTGCTAAGAAAGGTATCTAATTGTGATATTTTGGAAACTAGACTTTCCACTGATAAGCTTTTTTCACAACTTTGTTCAATTGATGAGTCCTTTAAAAGTTTTAAATGACAGCCACATTTGACAAGTCGCGTGACCAGAATAGAAAAATCCTTAAACCTGAAAGGGCATATAGATCTGAAAATTAAAATCAGTGCCAATAGATTAAAAGATTGTCCACATGCTGATATTACCCTTAATGCTTTGTACGGGTCTTTTGAAATTTGCATAATTGAAGGCGCGAGGGCAAGATACGCAGATTAAGTTTTTGGCTAAATTGAACATTGTCAAAACAACTCCAAATTTCGCATGCGAGTTTGTTTACGTGTGTTAAACACTGTCCTGTATTTTTTCCCGCTTTTGTCTGCCTTGTTTCCAAAAAATTACGCATGCAAAAACTGGACCTTGACGAAAGAAACCTTTTGTTCCGCGAAACAATGAAATCAGCGAAGTTGAACCGATTACTGTTTTAACTCTACAAACATCAACCCTGGGGGTTAGGGTAAGGTTAGGGTTAGGTTAGGTTAGGGTTAGCATAGGGTTATCCTAGCAAAAATAAAGAAATCTCTTCTTTTCAAATTTAGTGATGCTATCAGCAAAGCGCTTGCCATTTATGCTTTGTCTGCGCGACGAATTACAAAATTATTACGGAAGAAAACGTATTCGAAATTTCTCAGCGGTAAATTTCGCTGAGCGAAATGATTTTAATTTTTGTGAATAACACTGCCGTTAGCAAAGCAAATTCAGGCCGTTTCACTAAAAAAGATACTTCCATTTTCGAACTACCATGAACGGCGAATTTTTTTCCGCGAATTTTCACGAGTAAAGCATTCAAGTTTCCCTAGACAAACCGTCGCGTTTGGAGCGTAAACATGTCAAGTTTTGGCAACTCGGCCTGTGTGTTTCTGGTCACGAAACACAGGTTTCGAAAACTTTTGCGTCGACGTTTTATGTTTCTTCAATGAATGTAGACAGCAAATGGCGACTTTATATTTCTGGTAAATGCTGAGACAGCGATCTTCGTTGACTGATCTTTGGTTCACTTGCAAAACGCGACAGTTTGTCTAGACAAACTTAAATGTTTTGCTCGATCGTGAGAAAACGCGCTAAAAAGTTAGCCGTTTACGGTAGCTCGAAAATGGCAGTAAAAGTCTGGTTTCATAAAACGGTTTTTTCAGACAACACAAAAGAAGTTAGTTTTAAGCTGAACAGGCAGTTTCTCCTACAGGCATGTTATGAATACACTGAATCGAATTTAAGCCGGCTGGAAAAGCGATGGAAAAGAACAAGTCAGCTTAAACAAACAAAAAACTTACATGCGAGCCCGGGTTCAGTCTTGTCCTTTCATTCCTCTCGACAGACAGCGATGAAGCAATCAATGGAATTCCATGATGCGCACTCACAAAATCTAAACGGTTGATTTTCATTCCGCTTGACTTGCAGTAAGCTCCTTATTCTGTTCATTTTGGGCATACTATAAATCGCGAATTCACAAAACAAGTGAAATGAATGAAGACTTTGCCGCCGTGCCTTTCGCCGGGCCCCAGGTCCCGACTGTCAAAATGCATTAAAGATTATTATGGGATATCCCTGAGTTTCTTCGACACGGAAAGTCCTAAGCTCAAAATTCAACAGAAAATAATAGAGTCTAAAAGCCAGTCTTCATTTCCAAACATTCAACACGCCAAATGATGGCAAATGAGCCCAAACAAACGAAGGTGAACTTAGTTTGGAAGAGAAGTGCGTTTAAACTCTTTCCGTCTGGAATCAGTGTTCCGACCGTCATTTCAGCGATCATGGAACAAACACGCCTTGTTTCTTTAAGGCATGCTGGTGAGCTTGCGGGTGTACAGACTTAATGATGTCCTTCCACCACCAGACGGACGCAAATATATGTGAAATAAGCGAGAATCAGTGGAGAGAAGCACACTTCATGCGCGAAGGTGAGCATTCAACTCTGAAGAGGCTTTGCGCGCGAAAAGCTTACGTCACAAAAAACCTTTTGTTACTCCGAACAATGAAACCAGCATAAACATTTAGATTCGTTCTGGAACAATGATTCGCTAATAGTAATTTTCTCGTCTTTTTTTCTCCAAGAACAAGCTCAAACTAGCGAAAATAAATGCGGGACAGTGTTTAACACATGTAAACAAAGCCACATGCGAGTTTTGGAGTTGTTTTTGACAATTTTCAATTTAGCCAAAAACTCAATCTGCGGTTCTTGCCTTAGCCCCTTCAATTATCAAATATGATGTAATAAACATCAATAAAACATGTAAATGAGAAAAAATATACAAACCAAATCCAAGGAAATTTACTATAAAATTAATGTCATAATTCTTCACTTACCTGAGGAGAACATCGTAAAGTTTCATCCTGCAATACATAGCCAGAGTTTGAGTTGTATTTGATATATTGTCCTTCAATAAAATGCTCCAAGTGAAACAATGGTGACCCTTCCCTGTCCTTCAATTCAATAACACAGACTTGGAAGATGTCCACCTGTGGGCAAAAAGATAATTTACACATAACTGATAATAACTATTATTATTTATTCAAAATTTTTCTCCGTTTATGATTGGCTTTCAATCCCAGGTTAATTCCAGCTAACAAGCTATCACCAAACAAATTTGGAAGACATTTCAATTATTGGACGATTGACGTAATAATTATTGGATGATTGACATCACGCAACAACAGCTTTTATTCTGAACAGCTAGAAAGTACGAAAATGGGCGCATGGTTTGGACATCGCGACGAAAACATTTCCAAATTATCACAGTTTTCAAAACAAGCCGGCGACTGCCAGAGTTCCACTGGCTACTTGATTATGTGGCCGGTTACTCTGGTCATAGCATAGCAATGTGTTACTTAGAAAGACACTCTCATGATATAAGGTAATTTCCTTCGTAAATATAGCTTTACCCAGACTGCTTTTTTTTTAACCAAACCTGAATTTACTTCTGCCCAGTTATAATTATTTTGATACAGTATTCAATTGTAGAAGCCCTAATTAATGCTTCTCTATCTACCATCCTTGATGGCAAATTAATTGTAAGACAGTGAGTGTTATGTAATTTATCCATGTTTACATTTTCACACATGACCTCCAGATTTCAATCCATTTGAGTGCCACAGGCATCCCAGAAGTAAAATTTTATGAACAATCATTTTTACTGATGGTGAGATAGAGATTGTCACATTCTGTAAAGTAATTGAGATGTACAATGTAATCAGAAACAAGCTTCTTTATTACAGGGCTAAAAAAATTGCAGTCATCCAGTCATCCACATTTTGATGCAAAATTGACCAGTGGGAAAGGACCAAGGCAAGTTGTCAGCTGACAAAATCACACTGGAACATAAACTAAGACAAGCATACAACTGCCTCACTTAAACAAAATCTGAGAGCTGCTTTAAGCCAAAGGGCTGGAACTTTCAGGAAGCCGGTTATTGAAAATGTTGTTATCCTTTGTTATTCAAGGTGTTGAATTGGTCAATTTTAATTCTTCCCAGTGACCTGGATTTTCTTATATTACAACAAACCTTTTTAGGTGGGTTGTATCTATTGTACTCTTCACCCCAAAGCTTGGCATCCATCTGTAGTCTCACATCATCAAAATATACATCTCTGCTAACATTGTCAATATACTGTTTGCACACATAATTTGCTGCATGCTTCCAGTTCATGTGCTTTGAGAAATTTGATAACTTTTTCCTGTGACAGTTAAAGATACATGTTAAATTAGCATCTATAAATGATAAACCGGCAGTACATTGTTTAGTTTCTTTTTTACTGAGAATATCTTAGCCAAAACCATTTCAGCAATCATGGAAGATTTCTTATCTGTTTCAATTAGTATTATGACTATTATGAATTTATTCAGGCCTCTGATGCCTCAGGAATCCACTGGTTGTGTAGTTTATCAAAAGATTTCATGCCACATTTTTCCAACAACTTGTCAAAATTATAATAAATATGATAACTTTTTATGATTTTTTTGTAGCTGATTTTATAAAATTAACCTTAAATTTAAAAGAGACTGCTTATTATAGAGTCATGTTCCTGTACACTGTACATTAGATGCACTAGGTGCTATGTACATGTACTTGTATAGATAGGTTAATTTAGTACTTACAATCTGAAACACTCTCTCATCGCTCCCTGGTCAAATGGCTGCAGTGAAATAAAATACAATTCAATAATTTATTGGACTTAGCTAACAGTTAAATATAGTACTAAAGACTATAGTCTCCCTTTACTAACTATTTAAAGACAGACTGGGTAAAGAAAGTGTCCAATAACAAGGGGCTAGTGGATTTTTCTGTCAGGCTGGAACAAGTACACATGCCAATTACCAGTACAAAGAGTAGAATTATGCACTCAGACAGGTCTTTCAAATACTTATAATTCTTACAAGTATCCTAAAATTACACCCCATCCTTATGATCACAAGGTCCACCCTGGCACTTCTTACTTAGGCATATTGTATTTCATAAGTAATAGTCTTAAAACTCACCAATGATTCCATTTTGACCCTTACTTCATCCAGTACCCAGTTTTTCTTCAGTGCATTATACCGATGTCTAATAGCAATTTCTGTAGCACAGGAATCATCAATATGAAACTTTTCCCATGGATCTGGCAAACACTTGGCTTTTTTAAGAGCATTCTGCCAACTTAAATGGTGCTGCAGTTTTGGAGGACGAGGTTTTTTGTCATCCTTGGCTGTCTCATGATTTACTGAATTAGTTTGTTTTACAGCATTATCAGTTCTAACATCTTTACTCCGATTTTCAGCTGCTACAGCTGTATCTGTAATGTCATCATCAGTTAATGATCCAATTTCGTCATTCCAATCATCCAGTATTTCTTTCTCCAAATGACTGGAGCTGTTACAACCTGATTTCACTGCTTGGCCATTACAGCTTTCACTTTCGCTGTTAATCATGGTGTGTGATATTATGATGACTTGATAACCATCACCCTCTAATGTTTACACTGTACATGTATTTTCTGAAAACATATATGAAATTTAAAATTAAAATTGAATTTTTTAATGCACTTTGGGGCATCCATCCATCCTTGGAGAAAATCTTTCAAGGATGTTCAAACATTTTCATTTTATTAATAAGCCATAAAGATCATCAAGGATCTTGCAAATCCCATACAGTATTGCACTGGAATTTTAAGCCAAGATTACATATTTCACAGACAATTGGGCCTAGAGACTGAGGTGTAAACAAATTCCCTGTAACGGTAATGCACTTATCATCGGCTTTCCCGGGGGTTAACCCCAGGGACACACCGGGAAACCCCCAGGAACATGCGGGGAATGGTGCATTTTTGAAAAAAAAATGTCCCGTGGGGTGTTTTTGAAACGAATGCGCCAGACCCCCGGGATGCACCCCCGGAATATGTTAGACATTGGTGTTACCTGACACGACGGCTGCGGGTTTCGTGATGTTGTATATAATTAGTTTAACCTATATAGTTTTGCTCTAACAAGTATATCTTTTAGAGATCTGCCTCTTTTGTAAGAGATAATGGGTGGTTCCTGAAAAATCTCTCGAAGCAGGGGTTGTTTCTCAATGATATGCCATTTGCTCACTAAAACCATTTTGAGATTTGGCACTAATGGATTGTATTGTGTGACGAAAGTAAATAAAGGTATTTTGTCTTCATCTTAGCCCCTGGGGGAGGGAAAATTGGTGTGATTTGTTTGCCCCATACCCCAGGGATTTAGAAGGTTTTTGTTTGAGCCTAAAAACAAATCCCCGGGGGTGTCCCAGGGTCAACCCCTGGGAAAGCCAATGATAAGTGTATAAAGCAATTAACTACATTGTCACTGGCAATATTCTCCCCACTTTTTGCACAAACTTTGATTTCTAGTTCTACAGGGTCACTTTTACAGGCAAAATAGTTCTTTTTCTGTGAAAAATGATCGAAAGCCGGTTGGACACTTCGTGACATTTATATCGAGTTAACAACGAACAACCTTTGCTTTTGGTTTCCGGGCATTTCTTTCTTTCCGTCAAATATTTATTCACCATTTTCGAATAACGACAAAAGAAATTCCATGAGCTTTTCTTATTTCATGGCCGCGTGTTATAAAGATTAATTTGCAATTTTTTTTCTAACGAAGGCACGCAATGTGTGGGACTTTGGAAATGCAGGTGGGAATGTATTAACCCTTGGGTTAAACGTTTGCATTCGGCCTCGAGCTAACTTATGCTACGGAATTCACATGATTAAACTCTATAACAGCCGTAAAGTGCTACACATTGATCGTGGCGGCCGTCTTTTATATAACTTAACAGCACCTGGTGTTCTTAATTATCGGCTAGCTTACCTTGGCTTCCTGTGAGTTCCATCAGAACTTCCCATCACAGTGTTAAAGGCATTGAGCTGAAACGACTCGAACTCTCATTAGCAGTTATAAAAGTCTACAAAGGAAAAGCAAAACAAAATTTGGTTGCGAGCCTCCTATCAATCCCCAATCTAATCTCGTACCCAGACGTTTTCTGCGGTAAGGGTGCGACTATCTGGGAAACTGGGTCGACTGTCCTGTCCTGGGATCCTGGGATGAGGATTCCCTCCTGACATTGATTTTCAGGAAATAGCGAAACTGAAAAGAGCTATGGTGCTGTTGATAAAAGCATTAGTAAATGCAGTACTGATTTTGTTCGTAAGTGGGGAACAAACTGACTATTTCAATGTGTTGTTGGACGCCAGGCGAGTTGTAGGTCCTCTGCACCACTTCTGGGAAAGCACGGGATTCTGTCCGCCGGATCCTCATCAAGACTTTAGAAACTTCATCTTCACCAATGATGAACTGCAGAACTTAGCGTACATAGGCTCCGTGCCCAAAAAGGGTATAAAGCAAGTGCGAATCCACTGGCTTTTGGATCTGGTTTCCATGGAGCTTGCAGTTGACCGAGCTGTTTATAACTTTACATACTTAGACGAGGCGATACATTTGCTTGTAGTGAACGGTTTGAGGCCTGGATTTGAACTGATGGGAAATCCATCAAACTTCTTTTCAGATTTTGATGATACTGCACAAATCTATGCATGGAGAGATCTTATAGCAAGTTTGGCAGGACATTTGATAGGTAAAGATTCGGAAATTTTGGACAGGGTAAATGAATGATAGAATAATTCCCTGGATTTGCTAACTGATTAAACCAAGCTCAGAATATTCTTGACTCAAGGAGGCGCACACCAGTTTCTGAGCACTTTCCAGAAATTTGATGGGTCAGTACTACAACTCTATCAGTTGCTGCTACAATAATGGTATCAAACAAATGTCCAATCATTGCTGAACAAGTTGTGGTCATTTTCATGATGTCACTGGTTACCATAGCAACAGTTTAACCTGTTGAAAACACCCTTAATTTTCCATTTAATTGCTCATAACTCAAAAGCAAGCCCACTGACCCCCATTTTTTATGATTGAGACATGATCAGCATATTAAGATACAACTTTTTGCAAAAAATTGCCACAGCAGTTTCAGGGCCACCTTAACTTTTGGAAAATTTAAAATGGCTCTGAAACCACTTTGTAGAATTCACTTTAAATTTAATGGTTTAGCAAAGGGATGTAGTGTTTCTACTCGACATATGTATAGGAGGCAGTGTGGCTGAGTGGTTTAGAGTGCTAGTCTTCTAATCCGGAGATCCTGAGTTCAAGCCCTCCACCCTGCCACTATCTGGATTTGCTCTCGGTCATCCTGAGTTCAAATCCTTGGTCATGCTTTGTATATAGCCAGCTGGTCTGCCTCCTGCCAGTTGGGATTTCTTACCATGTTATGTTTCATTTAAAACTGTTTCAGTGGCATGCCTGCAAACTAGCTATCTCAAAGCTAAGTGCATGACCAATATGAATGGCATTTATTTATTATTTATATATGAAAGGTTACCTTTTCTGTAAAAATTGGCAGATAAAAGAGTAAGGGTTTGGAACTCAGGCCCAGCCTCCAGATATGAAACTTTGCTAAGAACTTTGTTGAGAGTCCTCCCCACCCCCACCCCCAGATAAGCACTGCTCTATCCTCATAGAACTTGTAGAAACAACATCTTCAGGTCATACAGACTTTATGGAAGATTGAAATCACAAAGAAGTGTTTTCTAGTTTTCCTCAGTGGCAATCACTACAACTCCTGGCAGTTCATTATAGGTTCCAGAGGTGGTTGTTATAATTTTGGCTCACTGTGCTTAGTGTTTTTTATAATGGCAGAGGTATTTGGAATAGAGGAAGTATCCCAGTGGAACTTTGAATCCTGGAATGAACCACAGAATAGACACCATTTTGATGGCCTCCATGTTTCCACCAAAGGATACCTTATGTACTATGATGCTTGTTCTGAAGGACTCAAGATGGCCCATCGATCTTTGCAACTAGGAGGACCTGCCACAGGATACCCAGACACCCATCCAATATTTTGGGTTTGTTAATATCCTTTTTGCATTGAAAACAAATGATACAGATATGTCTTGTAGTCAAGCAATTGGAACTCAGCTTGAGTTTTTAAATGTAAAACTGAATCAAACACATGTATTGCGTAAAAATGATCAAAGTGTTCACTTGTTTTTGTTTACAGTCTCTTTTAGAGCATTGCAACAATGGCACAAATTTCTTCACTGGGGAGAAAGGGGTTAGGCTTGATTTTGTTTCTTTCCACATCAAAGGCCAGGGACACTCCATAACCATTTTACATAATGAAACAGTGGTTCTAGAGGAAATAGCTGACCTCGTGCCCAAATTCAAAACAACACCAATATATAATGATGAAGGGGATCCACTAGTTGGTTGGAGCTTGGGTGAAGACTGGAGAGCAGATGCAACATATGCAGCCATTGTTATCAAGGTGAACACTCACTGCTCTCATTCTGAAGCGCACCCGTTTAACAAGTGCCCCCATTCCAATAATTATAAAATAAAAACATTCCAATAATAACTAGAATCGCATAGCTCAAAGAATTCTCGCGCTCTGATTGGCTAGAGATGCGAGGGTATTCAGCGCGGTATTGCGACTTGAAAGTGAGGCTGCGCTAAAATTCGCAGGCATTCACCACATTTTCATCTTTAAAAGGTTATGCGATTCAAGGAAAATCAATTACCTGACTCGTGAATTCCACGTTAAATTTCACTTGAAAAACCGATATCGCACTCATCGCTTCGCGATTCGTGCGATATCGGTTTTCGCGTGAAATTTAACGTGGAATTCCCTCGTCAGGTAATGGATTTTCCTATATTATTAATTTTTAAGGATTGCTGCGTGGTTATTGCCATTCAGTACAAGGAGTAAAACTTTGTCTTTGTCTTAGTAGCTTATAAATAATTATTATTGTGCTTCACTTCCTGAAATAAATTAGAATCCTCATCTGCACCAGAACCCTCACCTTGCCTTCTTGGGAGCAAAATATTGTGCAGTTATTCATATCAGAGGATATAAATATATTATACCCTGTTTTCAAGTTGGAGAAAAGGAAAATTAATGATGATGACGATGATGATGATGATGATATAAAAGACATAGAAAATGATGAGTTGACGTAATAAAAACAAGAAGACAGTACAGTCAAGCGATCCAAGTTCAAAAAAATTTAAACTTATTAAACTGCTTCAAATGCTGCTACCGTAATTGCAAAAAGATGCAAATATATACATTATATTAACAGTTTATTGTATATACACAGCCATAAATAGTTATTTTAGGCAACCTAAATATTTAGTAACAAATAAGAAATACATGCAGACTGGTTAGAATAAAGAAATAAGCATAATCATCAACTAGCTATTAGTAGAATCTGCATGTCTTGGATTTGCTTCACTCATTAAAAAAGCTTACTTTTCACCTCTTTCCATTTCTCAGCCCATGTGAATAAAAGAGGCCTCTGTAGAGGAGAAATAGAGTCTTGAGAAATCTGGATTCCATTGTAATTATAGCTATATTGTTGTCTTGTCGTCAGTAATACTAAATTTGCAGAACTTACATTAGTAGCTGTCAGTAAGGGGAGTTTGCATGCTTGCTATATGTGCTTACAAATTTCTGGTCTCATGGCAGATATTGGCACAGCATCAAGATATGTTATTGAAAAGAAATTTCAGTGTCAGGTTTGTTGTAACTTTTTACTTCTTATTATAGAAACATACACACACTCAACGCATAACATGACATATATTGAGTTTGTACTTTTAAGAGCCACCCTTTGTAAACATCACCTGGAGGTGTGCAAAATGAAAAAAAATCTAAAATCCTCTACTTTGGTCAGATTTATTTAGGTGTGAAGGAAAGGTAATAGGTACTAAAAAATAATTCAAAGTCCAATCAAATTTTACTATTGTGTTGTTCCAGAAAATATCCATACCCCTTCCCACAGAAGGTTTTTTGGTTTGAATCCTCCCACCCCTCTGGAAATTCCAGTTAAGCCCCATACTTTGCTTTAAAAAGTTTGGCTTTCAAGACCCCCCACCCCCTTGGAATTTCCAATGACCTTCTCTGGGGTGGGTATGGATATTTTCTGGAACTGCACATTATGCTATGGGCGGTGATGATGGTTCAACAACTCACATCAGGTTTCAAGAGATGCCCACAAAAGGATGCAAGCAATTCATATTTATGACATGTTATTGAAAAGAAGACATTGGTTAACAGTTTGAATGGCTACATGAACAATCTGACTGTAAATGCTATTGTCATCGATTTTTTTTGCATTTTTTTTAAACTTATTTTATCAATTTTCGGCAAGACAAAAATGGCTAAATGAGAGCAGAAAACCATATTGGTTCATGCATGGCATGGTGTTCTAAAAAATAAAATCCAACTTGTTTTACATTCTTGATCCACTTAAATTATAGAATTTGAAGCGTCAATTGGCACCAATGTCATATCATGTCTTTGGATATTTGGTTTGTGTGGGACAAGTGCCCAGCCCAAGTTTTTCAAGTAACGTTTGCTATTATGAAATGCAGGTTACAAATACGCTGTATAGTAGTTGCTGCAAATTTTATTGAACAATCAGTGGCTGATGTGAAGTGAGCATTTACTGAGTGGGACGTTAACTTGAATGCCCCCCCCCCCCCCCCCCCCCCCCGCGTTATCCAGGTGACCAACAAAAGGAAGGTACCCATCTATGACATCTATAGCAAAGGTTATGAAGATCCCCTGGTGAGTCCACTGATCCAGTTAAAGGAATATTCCTATTCTACTCTAGCCCAAACACCTGCGCCTTGGCTATATGGGTTGAAAGTTGCGGAGAGCTTATTAACGGTCTAGTGGTGAAAATTCAGTCAAGTGAACATCGAAGTGGTACTAGCAGCCATGATATCACAATAAAAAGTTTGACAATCCTGGGCTAGAATTGACACTGAGTTGTCACGAGTTCCAGAGACTAGGGGCCAGAGAGGACACCAGTAAATAACCAGAACAACCCAGCACCTGTTCATCAAAACTCCACCCCATCCTTCAGGACATCTACTTAGGAGGTCTCGCAAAGAAAACAACAAATTAATACTAAAATTAATGTTGTCAGAGGAGGTCAACTTCTTTGCGGTTGGGGACCAATGACAAGCTGTATCGTGGGCTGCAAGCTGGATGTCAAATTGACTGATTCCACACCTGTTCAGATGAACTACAATGTACATTGTTGTCCCACAACCACTCTGTCTAGACGTCAAGAGTAACATTGAGGATCTCGTTAACCGGCACTTTAATTAGAAGATAATCATCATCATACAGCTCACCAATGAATTGTGTGTCTCGAAGAAAGACGAGCTGGAGACTCTGCGTTGATTATAGAAAACGTAACAAATGGGCTGTCCCTGACCAACGTCCTATATCTTGCATACAGGAAACCCTTAACAACCTGCGAGGGAGGCAGCTCTCGGTTCGTAGTCCTAAACTCGGGTAAGCCGGGCATATCATCGACATTTCATGGGCACAGACAGACAGCCACTAACAACTTTTATCGCACCTTGGAGACTTAATGAGTGGGTCTATCGCTTTTGGTCTCTCCAACGCACTCTCGGTTTCCCAATGGTTCATGGACAACTGCCTTTCTGAGGTGCAAAATCTACAAAGAATACCTGGACATCATTGTCTTCAGCCTTACCTTTGAGGACCACCTAGAGCAATAAAGGAAGGTGCTGCAACCATCGCAATGCATCCAATGTACACGCACTTTGGGTTACTCAAAACCCGCCCACTTGCCTGATTTACAGCCTACTACAACTACGGGATATTTTTGACCACTCCACCTGCCCTACATGGCCCTAGATACCGCCACCATTGGCGTGGGGTAACATGGTGTAACGTGTTGTCCCAGTTCAAACTTGATAACCAAAGAGATTGAGGAACTGACTCTTGTTAATCCCTTTATAGTTGAGCATAACCAAATAAACGGCGTCGTTTTTGTTTCTTCTTGCATATCAATGCGCCAAAATGTTGGCAATGCCAAATATATCACAACATTTTGCAGTTAATAAAGAAATTTGCTTACATTATCTTAGTAGCAAACATGACCAGTAACTGAAACAATTCCACTAGCCAAAACTGAAAATCCACTATTTGCCTACCATCAGGGTCGAGCCCTGTACTATTACTTTATATGAACATCTAAGAACATGAAATCTTCTCTTTTTGCTATTTTTAGATATAACCTCCTAAGTAATGACAATGGATTTATCAGCTATCCACCGTTCTACTTCCGTCAACGTACACTGTTAGCTAGATTCCAGATGAACCACTCTCATCCACGGAAGGTAGAATTTATAAAGAAACCCATTCTCAGTGTCATGGGGCTTCTAGCACTTTTGGGTGATGACCAGATCAAAGCTTCTATAACATTTGAGAATAATGATCCGAGTGATTTTGGAGTAATAGCCACTATTATAAAGCCTGATGGATTGTCTACCACTAAAGACTGGGAGCTGGCAGCTGTGCTTTACAACAGTAATGATACATCAGGGAGAACTTCCGTTTCTCAAATAAACGTAACCGTTGTGAATTTGCCTTTGAGACAGGATGTGGCATTTGTTGTTTATAAGCTGGATAACGACAATGGAAATCCATATCGTGTGTGGAAGGAGATGGGTTCCCCAGTGTTTCCCAGTGATGATCAGCTTAATGAACTCCGTCTTCATCAGGTAATGAGACTGCAGCTTTACAAAATAGTGAATATCACCACAATTCAAGTCAATTATATATCGTGGATACACGATATAATCTGACAAAGACCATCGTAGGGGTGGCGAATGGTAAAATCCGAGCCTTGCCGAGACGCCGAGACCCTGGTTTAAAAATCCGAGCCCGAGACTTGAATTTGTTTGTAAAATCCGAGCCCGAGACTTAGCGCTACAAAAATCCGAGCCCGAGATGCACTTGATCAGAAAATACGAGAAACAGTTCAATTCCCAAACGATTGTCGTTGGGTACCCATGTACTATTATCATGACACGATTTCCTCTATAAAGTGGACATTACGGTTTCCTATACATATTTTACATAACAATTGTAAATGCAGATTCCGGCAGGGGTAAATTTCTTAATTTCTCGTTTCGGATAAGCTTGCGGAAAAAAAATTGAATTCATTGGCGAGATTTTGAGATCCAAATTTTCAAAATCCGAGACTTTCAGATCCAAATTTTCAAAATCCGAGACTCCGAGACCGTCATCTTTCCAGAAATCCGAGATTCCGAGACGCTATTTTTAAGCGCCGAGATTCCGAGACTCGGCGTAAATTTGCCGAGACTCAACATTTTGGAAAGGCCATTCGCCACTCCTCATCGTGTAACTGCTTAAACGAAAAAAAACCCAAAGGACTGGTGATGGAATTGCGAATGGTGTAAACAAATATAATTTGGTTTACTTTGTCTTATCTGTACAGTAACTGGATCAAAACTTAACAGACCGTCCTGTCAATTATGCTCTTTGCTAAGAAAGTCGGTAGGAGTCACACGTTGATGTTCCAAGCTGTCCCTTCATTCCAGGAGGGGACCTCTTTCATTGAGGGATAAGAGAGCTTTACTTATCTCTAAGAGTTTCCGTGATATCCTTTGTTGTAGTGGCACCTGGGCTTTGTAATTTCATTCCTTGCACTTTGTTGCTTCCAAGCGGGGCCCGTCATATCTGTGACTTGTATAATAAGAATGTACATGCAGCTAGCTCTACAAATGGGCACTTGGTTTGTTCCTCAAACATCCTAAATAGAATAGAGGTTTAACTGCAAAATGTTTCAAAATCAATGTCAACCTGGCCACAGCAACTTTATACCTCACAATGATTGTCGTACATTTCTTTTTATCAGGACGTCCATGGAATGAACTACTGTAAACTGTCTGAAAGTAAAGGGAAGATAGAGAGGGGGTGCTCTCCCTGCTACATTGCCTCATATCTACAAAGGTCACCTTCACGTGCATACACTGAACATTGTCATGTTTCTTTCTTCTCCGTTCTGCAGGAGCCTGTTAGAAGTCTGGGTCCTAGGATTCTCTCTTCTGATATGTTAAACCTTTTGCTGACCCTTCCCCTGCCAGGAATAAGTTTGTTGCATGTTTGTGCAAAGACTGTTTCACCTCCTCCAAAGGTTAGCCTTATGTAGCATGTTTTGAATTCTGAGCTTATAAATTTGCCATGCCATCGCGGCGCATTGCGTAATAAGCTGTAAGTGTATAACATAATTCCGTAGCCAGTTTGATTATTTTGCAGTCAATATTTTTCATTTCTTGCAAGTGTAACAGAGTAGTACCTTACCAGGGCAATTAGCTACTTTACAGACTGACTTATATCGTCACTGGTTGATTTCAAACGTAGCACATACCATCATTCATTTGTACACATTCTTATTTCATACCAGCAAAACCTAGCAGTATGCCAGGAGTTTGTACCTTTTTACCCATCTACATTTATAACAGTGTATAAGCCCTAGCACGTCTACTACATCTCAGAGATTGAGCATCAGTGTGCAGAAGTTCGTTGGTTTGAGTCTTAATTGTTAAAAGGACTGGGAATTCATTTCCTGACAACTTTGTGTAGCTGATTGATATATATTTTTCTCTGTTTTTTCATTAATACCGCTCTTGACATATAGAGTAGCATGAGCATTTTCTATTGCTAGCCGCATTGCCGGTCATCTTCTGAACATTTCTTGACATTTTTGAGAAAGGCACAAGGTTGTTTTGGTCACACCCTGAACACGTGCTACTTCAAACGGCTGACTTACAAACTGGATCAACCTGTGTGAATGAATGCTACCAAGTATGAAACACTCAACAGAGTGTGAATTGGAATTCTGAGCCCACCTCAGCTGAATGTTTTATTTCCTTTATTTTTCCATTCGCTCTGTGTATGTATAAAACGTTTTTTCTGTGACCCATTCAATGGCATTTGTTTTCTCTGTCAGTGCTTTCAATTAGTCATCACCTAAATGTAATTTTAACTGTTCATATGGCAGGTTGAAGATGTAAGGCTCATCCCTGTGTCTTCGTATGAAGTACTTGTGACTTGGAAAGACGTACAGTCAAGGTACAATGTCTAGACTGTTTCTAGTTATTCGTAATGAGTTGAATGAGACATCGGATTTGCGCAGTTTCTTTATATCCAGATTTAGCACTTATATTAGTGATATATATAGATGAGGACTGCATAAAAAGCTGCTAATGGTTTTTCATAACCATCTTTACTGTCTTGTAGATGCATTCTCTCCTTCAAAGTCCTCTTCTCCGTCAAAAGTTCTCGTGGACCATTCAAACAAGTGAACAAAGTGGACATTATTTTTACAAGCTTTCATCATCTACTGTCTCAAGGTAGTTTCTCTCGTAATTTCGAAAACTGTTCCAAATATATGTATGTATTTATACTATAATTAAAGATAGAGACCGTACGGACAGTTACTCGAGTTTCACGCACGAAGCGATCATCAGACTGTGCCGTTAGAGGTGGGTGGAATACAATTTAAACTAAGCTCATGGAGGACGGTTGGAGTGATAGGGCCGCGTAGAGCTTGTTTTCGTGTCTGCACTTGGTAACAAGTTCAGATCTTTTGTTCAAGAGAGAAGATTTGTCAGCTGATAGTATGCAGAGCTTTTCCATCAGACACAAATTGCAGCTTGACGGGTTTCCCCTGTAAGAGCTTGCTCGCGTGACAATGGACCACTTGATCGATAAGTCGGTGTTATTGTCTTTCAAGTCCCAGATGTACTTTGATAGCACAGTGTCGTGTGAATGCTTGCGACGTTTGAAAGAAAACTTATGATTATTGTACCTAGATTTGAAACTATGCTCAGTCATGCCAATGTAAACCTTCGTTTCGCCGGGTGTTGTAGCGACAGTGGCTTTGTAGACGACATTGTTGACAAGGCATCCACCATCAAGAGGGCAAAGGTCTTTATTTCTGCAGTTGCACGACTTATTGGACTCGACGTGCGTGAGTGCCGTTCTTAGCAAGAATCTTTGAGTTGTGGCTCTTGATGATGCTTGCCATGTTAGTGCAGCTGTAGCTGACCTTCACGTTATTACTATTAAATACCTTGTGCAATATGTGTGACCTAGGAAAATGTTTATCAACTAAGTATAGGAACGATCTCGCAATATTTCTCTGTACATTCTCACTGTACGGCGGGTTGAACCAAATGATGTTTCTTGGTCTGTTCCTGCGTCTGTGATCTGTCCGGATATCATCCCTCACGTATTGCAGACTCTCACGATAGCCGCTGGTTTTGAGAGCATCATTGTAAACCCGCGAGGCCTTGTTGAATGCCCGATTCCCTCTATGGCGCGCGCCTGCAGGGAATCATGGTATATGTATTCATCAAACCATGCACGAGACTTAGCAACGATGAATACAACTACCGTGAATCCCTGCAGGCGCGCGCCATAGAGGGAATCGGGCATTCGTCAGGGTCGCAAGATAAGCCTGAGATTCTGGTACTAATCGTTGCCGGTAGATGCTTGATTATGGAAGGTGGGTGGTTAGACTTTGCATTGATGTATAGTGGATAGTTGTCCGGCTTTCTATACGGGCAAAACTTCCCGGTGGAGAGATCCAATGTCACGTCCAGGTAGTTGACAATTTTCAAATTCGATTGGGCTGTTATTTGAAGGGCTAGTTCTCCAAGTATTTTTGAAAAATATTTCTTCGTCCTGTCAAGATATCTTGCGCTCATATTCTTAACCACTGCTAGGCCATCATCCCTGTACAGGCCGATGTTTCCACTGGGGTAAGCGGATGTAAGCATAGTTAATAGAGGAGACTGGTTATGAAAGCCGGCGAACTTCAAAGAGCTAAACAATAGAGCGGTCTCCGATGTTGAACAGACCCATCACGTGACTCTGACCGTGCACAAGTTCATTGAAGATGGCGGACGGTGCACACGATCTGTTTGTTTGGGAAGACGATTTAGAGGCAATTTTTGACATTTTGGAAGGCGATGGAGTATAAGAAAAGCATTTTCGGTCGCAGTTAGTAATGTAAGCATAACAGGTTGCCATTTTGAGTCATAATTTCAAACTAATGAGCTTAAATTTTCGGCACATTGGCTACTCGATTCGTGTGAATGGAATCCTACAAACGCTCACCTACAATATAAGCTTATATATTGCCTATCTGTCGATGGTTATTTCCTCTCGGGTTCCTTCGAATCACGAAATTCCTTTGTTAAACCTTTGACAAAGATCTGGGATATGGTGATCTGTTTATGTTGTTTTGAGTGCTAGACCTTCTAGTAGTCTAGTAGATACCTAGTAGATAATTTGTGCTTCCTAATAATAGTTCCAGTGAGTCAAAACACCTCAGCATACAATTTGGCTGCCGCACTTTATGTTTTAACTCTTAAGGTATTCTTCAGTTACCATATATAAATACATTTTTGGGGTGTTGTTGTTGTAGGCTCAGCATTAAGAGAATGTTTGCAATTACTTGGGGAAGAAATGTAAATGTTGACACTTAGCTAAGAGCTACTGTAGAGCAGGTAGCCCACGACTAAATATATAAGTATCAAACAAGTAAACAAATGAAAAAAGTAAAAGTGAGTTGAAAATGTATATTCATATGTGAATTTTAAGTGGAAGGTTTTGAGACACAGGGATGCAAAACTTTAGAATAGGAAGGGAAGGATTCCAACAGCTAAAACAGTTACCCCAAGTCTTCTTGCATAAAATGGTTGGTAGTGTTAAATGCAATGTAAAAGAAACTGAAGTGCTTGCACGTGGGGCAGGAGACATTTATATCAAACCCTTGAAGAAGGGTGCGAAAGAGGCAGGATATTTTTGGGAATTGAATAGCTAAGGTTAGATATTGCTGGGATAATCCTGATAGTGACTTCCTTAATAACTACAATTTGATTATCAGATAATATCACATGCAGAACTTGAAACACTCAATCCACTTTTGCCAAGAATATTGTTAAGTGCCAAATGATGGGCAACCCTAAAACCCAGGGTTGCCCCCAAATGATCAAGATAAATATTGACAAGGACAGGGACTGAACTGAACTTAACTGAATACTTTATTTATCCTCAAATTGCTCAGTTTATGTCTCCAAGCATTCCCACCCCAACCTGGACAGTGCCACTGAGTACAACTTTATGTTTATACTAGAGAACTAAGAAAACCCTTACAAATCTCAAGTCATACTCCTTAATTATTTCCTCTGAATACAATCAAAATCTTACTTATTCAGTGTTGGTGTTATAAAACTATGAGACTTATGAAAAATTGAAATTTTGCACAAATAGAGACAATAGCCAGCTATCCTTACGTCAGTTCTTTATACTTTATTCCAAAATGGGCACCTACCCCCCCCCCCCCCCCCCCCCCAATTTGCTTTCCAATTGATATGTTGCACAGTGGGTGACACTATTTGGCAGAATGACAGGACGGCAAAAGTTTTTTGCCCTAACCAACAAAAGTTAACTGCAAGCAAACCGAAGTAAAAGCTAACCACAAGCAAACCGGGGTGAACCTAACGACACGCAAACTGGGGTGAACCTAACCACAAACAAACTAGTGACATTCTGTCATTTCACCAAATAGGTCACCCTTGCACAACAGCATTTAGGGTGTCTTGGATGCACATAAGTGGATACGACATCTACCCTGGATCCAAACATGAACATCTGGGATGATGGAACACAAAAGTAATCACTGATATCATTTGAGAATAAAGCATTCAAATTTTTATTTTTAAAATCATGTCTTCATCATCAGACTCATAGCTAAGTTTCAATTGGATAACTTCTAAATAATCTTCATTCCTGAAGTAGAAATCAAACAGGCTCTACAATTATGTGTGAATCTCAGAATACTTCATGACTGACCAAGAGAGCTAGCAATACCTGTAGTGACAACAAGGAAGACCTTTTTGCAAATGAGCCTCTTGTAGACCAGGGAAGGAGAAAACCCATGATCAACAAAATAAGTTCATATTTCTAACAGTTATAGTAGGAAGATTTATTTCAACCTTTAAAATACATTCCCTTGGGATAAATTATCATGGCCTGTGTGATGGAGTACAGGTAATATGGATATTACAAGAAGACATTTTTATTATGATCAGCAATCTTGTGACTCGAAGAATTTACTGCTGTATGGAAATGAAAAAGAAATCCTTACATAAAAAAAAGAACAACTGTTACTGTGACATGAATGTTTACTATTTCATTACCTATGCATATGTGTGAACATATTGCAATGGGTCAGCCTCTGACTCACAACAGAAACACTTTTATTCTTATTAATAAGAACAAAACAAAATTATACAAGGAGAGACTATTAAAAAACAACCATTTACAAATGCGTTGGACAGCAATAAAACAAAATTGTAAGGAAAGAAAGATATTCGAGAAAGAAACTTTCTCTTTACAGTGAATTCGAAATTTGTATGCTACGGTGGGTATAAACACCTTCCCCTCTACTATGCTATGGTCAAACAAACCTTATACATATTTCTGTGTCTTCGGCTTCAAAATAGTTTACACAGATAAACAGTACCCTATCACTCTCGACCCGGCTATTTTGTTCAGTCAGCTTTTCTTCCATTTCCAATGTGAGCCTCTAAGTGCTGGTGCGAATAGCTTCCAAATGTTGATTTCTCTTCTCCTTCTGCGCGATCCAGAGCCGAAGGCAGCGGAATTATCGCCTGGTATAGCAATCTACGATCTCTTATCTTGTAAAACTTACGGTTTTTGACTCATTTTCAACCAGAACAAGCCAACTTTCACAGTGGATTCAACCACGCTTCGAATAGAACTCACTCGGGACGCCATCTTGAAATTTTGCGTGTGCACCTTCAATGTCACGTGACGATGCAAAAACCATAACAAAGAGATATTTCTTTGAAGTTCGCCGGGTTTCATAACCAGTCCCCTCTATTAACTATGATGTAAGCTTGTGCAGGATGTACAGACCTACCAACTCACACACCTCAGCGGCCAATCAGAAACAGGATCACTCCAACCGTCCTCCATGTAGCTTAGTTTAAATTGTATTCCACCCACCTCTAACAGCACAGTCTGATGATCGCTTCGTGCGTGAAACTCGTGTAACTGTCCGTACGGTCTCTAGTATTCCGCTCTGCATGTATTTGCATCGAGCACTTCTACGATTGTGTGAAACCTTTTACATTTTTCTTTGTATATATTTATATACATTTTTACTTTCATAACCTAATTCTGTCAAGCAAGTGAAAGATTGTGAGCCTGCTGCAATCTCCTCCCCAAAGTCCTGTTCAGACTCTTTTGACACCTAGAGTCTGGGTACGAGATTGGTTAAGAGAGTGCTACAGCAATTCTTTTCCTTGCGAACATGTTACGTTTATGATTACAAATGTTGTGCTAAAAATAGACGGAATTGGTCGGCAGACAATGTTAGCATGAAGGAAATTTTGTGCATATGGTCCAGTCATACCTATAATTTTTTTTTCGACGCAAGCAAATGGTTGACCATGCTGACATCCAGTGGAAATATATTTGAGATAGCGAGAATGGTTTTCCAACATATTATTAAATATAAACGTAAAATGGTACCCGACAACGCCAAAATTATGGGTAATGGCAGTTTTCTAGTGTTGCTTGATCGAACTTCACGGTGTTGCAGCGATAATAAGAAAACATGACAATCATGGTTTCTCCTTTCCTTCCGATGAAACCTGAACTACCACCACCCAAAGTAACTTTCGGTCTTGTCGCGTTCGCTGTAACGATGCTGTGGGACAACCTTTCTCAAAGCGGGAATTGCCTGGCCGACAACTAAGTCAAACCTACCTAAGGGTAGGGTGGGTACAGTAACAAAAGTAACACTCGTCAGGACACCACTGTTATTTTTGATAGCCCTCTTTTTTTCTTTTTTTCTTTCTTTGTTTTCTGCAGAAGATAGGAATTCTTCTCAAGGCTGGTATTCCATTGTGGCAGTGGATTATTGGGGACGGCAAAGTCCAAGTTCACTGCCAGTAGCATTCACCAAGACAAGATAATGTCATCATACAATCTTGGGCAAAATTGATGCCGTGATTCCCGAAGTCTATTCCTTAAAAATAGTCCACATTTAATTGCAGAATCAAAAGCCGTGCTGCTTTGAAATAAGGCGGGCTGGTTGTGTCGATGTTTTCATGACAATAACTTGTTTTGGAAGCTATGCATGCCTTCATATGAAAAGTATTGTACTTGTTGAACGGTGCTATAATTACTTTCTGTTCAACAGTTGGAGCTGTGGCAACAAGATTTAGAGTGAACATTTACATTGTAAGAACACGACGTTTTCTACACATCATTAAATTCAATGCAGTAGGAATTCCAGATAAAAATTCTTAATCCATCCATAATAACATGGACCTAATAATTATATTAAAAAGTTGTGCCAAATACTAAATTCTCGATTGTGGAATTGAAGAAATCTTGAGAAAAGTAAACAATTTGGAGTTTAATGGCATGTTTCGGATGACATGATCAGTTTCCATGATCAGTTTTGATATAAAGTTTCAATGATGTATAACATCAAGAATTGCAGCATGAAATTAATAGTGACACAATTTCAATAGTGCCGATAACAAAAATATATGTATATGCTAAGAGAAAAATAAATATCAAATGCAAGGTGATACGTTTACTTGATTACGTTGTTGTTGAGTGATTTTTTCCCACCCTATGCATGTGATGCCTTCTTTATTCCAAGTTGCAGTGCGCAGAGGCAACGTTGAGGATTGAAACACCATTTTCCTTACACAAAGTGTGGCAAATTTCTGAGTCTCAGAGGTAATGAAATATGTGAGAAACTTAGATGGACAAGAAAGGACATCGATAATACGTTTATTAACATAACAATTATCATAAATGTAACGTCGAAGGTAACCCGTTTGGAAAACGTTCCTATAGACTCTTAAAGGCTTACTTTTCGCGATCGCTTCATGAATCGAAAGAGTTCTATCTTCAATTAGTTCTTTCAAATCTTTTGTATTGATTCTGCTCCGTTTTGTTTTGGTTTGCTATGTTTGAGCCATGCATTCAGAATGTGATTCAGAGCCTTTGATACTGGCACCTTTTTTCCAGACGGAACCGATGCATTTTGGCACTGTCTAACGTGAAATCCATCCTCACTAAACATTACTGGTAAATTGTCGTTCCTTTTTTAATAATCACAGTATTGTTTAAACATTAGCAAATTATGTCATACATTCATCAGTTGTATATTTTTGTTTCCTAAAATTTTCAAGAATCTTTAATTTGGGGTACGCATGACTCCACAATGTGCCACGACGGCAAAAGTACATGCATTTAGCATCCGAAAGGTGCTTTTAGGTCGTTTGGTTGCAGCATCCACAATGTCAACATATAGCCGGCGATTACGTTCCCTGCTAGCAGAGGTCTCTCATGGCAAGGCAAAAAATTTGTCATTTTCGCCTTGCCGTAAGAGATCTCTCCTAGCAGGGAAGCGGTTACTGTATCTTTGGCCAAGTTTTGACAGCGTAACGTCCCATCATCAACCCCCTCGAGTTTCTAGCTCCCGTCTCGATTCTCATCGTCGGGACTTGACCCATGACGATTTGTTAAATATTTGTCATACATTTGTTTGTGATGTTTTGCTGCAGTTGCTATTGTATTTCCACTTGCTAGGTCCTTAATAAGGCTACATCTTGAAGACCAATGGTCATGTTTCGCTTTTCTAAATCAAGTTCTGGTCGCCAAGTTGGGTACGAAACCACTAGCTTCAGCTCATCTCTTAGTGCTCACCAAAAACAAGTGTAGACCTAGTGTACATGTACTATCAGTTTATTCCTTAGTTATTGTAATTTCCTGTATTTTCACAAAAATTCCAAGTGTCTATATGGCCTACAAGATTTTTTAGTTCACTAAACAAGCGTCCTAAAAATATTATTAAATAAATGTAAAGCAGGCTGGTGTTTTTAGCTTTCTTGTCTCGTTTTTCCATTGTGTTTTGATGATACTTTAAGCTTTTACTTTATTCTGGCCAGGAACATTAAATTGTATCCTTTGAAGGTAACTCAGGTTCTCAGCCAATTTCCCTATTTGACAGGGCGTGTTTAAAACACGAAATGGCGAAATGATATTAAAGATAAGTGCCAGTTCATTATAAGTATATACTTAAACCCGAAACGAAACGAAAGTTGCTTGCGGTTAGCTTTTACTCCGGTTTGCTTGCGGTTAGCTTTTATTTGTTGGTTAGGGGAGTACTCCATAAATTGAAAAATTTCGCCATTTTGTGTTTTAAACATGCCCTATTTGACATAACAATCAGTCCACTTTGTGTGAACGGTGTGTCCAAAGAAACCTTTACGCCTTATATACACATAATCCTGTTCCATGTGTTCAATGGAGGGCAGCACAAGAAGCCTTTCTTTGCACTGCTCCTGGAATGCCTGGAACAGTACAGGCTAAGATACCTGAACCTTTACAATACTATAACCACTATATGCATGCTGCTGATTAACACTAAACGCTACAATTTACTTATGACAGAAAATCACGAAAAGATCATCACATGAGAATAATCAAGGATTAATTTCAGAGTTTTTGAAAAGACAGAGACTGAGGTGTATCATTCACATTATTATAATTTAGCAAACTGGGTTAAAGAATATTCACTCGTAAACTGCTTGCAATAATACAAGCACTACTTGTTCACTAGTCTGAAATGCTTTGTTGCTTACTAACAATAAAAGTACACAATCAAATCAAATGAAAACATCACAAATAAAACTCAAAAGTTAATTTTTTTCATCTAAGACAAAAGTTACAAAGCTTGTTACTTATGTCACCGACATTTGCAATGGTCACAAACAACGTTCAACAAAAATGCCAAACAGACTTGCAGAGTAACATGTCTTATTGGATTTGACATTCATCTTTTATAGTTATCGGTATGATTAATACAGGTTCTATTGGTTCAATTGGTGTTTAAGTCAACCAAACTAAACCAAAGGAATCACTCCTAGGCCCCTGTGAATTTTGTCACCCACCTTAGACCATTAACAACAATTTTAGTTTGGAAATTTTATGTAGATCACTTCAATCGAGACAATAAAATTTAGCCTTAAACATTAATGGTCTATGCCACAAACCAATTTTCACTCATTCATATTTTGATGAAATATTTTGATCAAAATCAGAAGTGTTTTGTTTCCAAACTCGCTTCAAATGACTAATTTGCTTCAAGCAGGAAGCCAACTCAGAACAGAAACAGGAAATTCAGCCAATCAGGAGTAAGCGAGCAGGAGTTATCACATCCTTGATTATAAAAAATGGCCTTGTTTAATAAAATGCCTAGTAAACCAACCACCATTCAGTAATGTTCCCTCTATGCGACAAGACCAGTAAATACATGTAGGTCTGACTGTTTTTTTTTCCCCTCAAAAATCAGAAAACGGTGCTGAAAAACTACAAAGAATACAATTAGCATCCAGGAAAACATTTTGCTTCTATTTCTTCTTTTCTTGCCTACACAAATATTTGGTTCACTTTTAAAAACTATGGCCTGACTTAGTACGGTGGAGGCGCATATTTGTCTGCAGTATCTTCCGCAGAAGTGCTGTCAGCTGGCTGGTCAGAGAATGGTTTAGCCTGGTATGGATCTCCTTGATCTTGAGCGGTGGGAAATGAGGCATAAGGCGATGAATAGGAATCGCCCGATAAATTATCCCTGGAATATTCAAACTCTGTTAAAAGGCGACGGTACTTGGTGAATGCCATAACACTCAGACCAGCCTGAAAATAGACACAAATGGAAGTAAGAGCATGCACCTCAGTAGACATGATATAAAACAGCCAAACATCTCCACAATATGAACACTTCTATATTATAAGCAATTTACTTGGACCAAGAGAAATGAGAACTGATATAATCTTGACCTCAGTCTATAACTTATTTTTTCATTCCCAAACAAAAGGTTTAATAAGAAACAGAGTCAACAGTTTTACATGCATGTTGTATCTTAGTAGATTTCAGTTTGGTAGTTGTCTTTAAAACAACATTTAGTAAAATGAGTAAATTCTGGGGATTTACAACAGCAAATTTCTCATGTCTCAATTTTTAATTGGCTGCTGCATTAAATATTCAGTTGCAGGACAGCTCTGAAACTGAAAGACAAACAAAATGGATCTAGAGATTCAAGAGATTATGTGGTAAAAATAAATAAAGTCATTAATTTTCTTTAAGATTTTGTGCTCACTGCCACTGTTGCTGCCTTATCACCTTTGAAATTATAAACTGTGACTTATAAACACTACTGACTAAAACACCAATTGAACACATCATTCAAAACTTGATGTATGAAAAAGGCGTGTACTGGTATACAAAATAAATGTTCTAAATTTGATTGACAAGCTTACCCATGTAATAATGGAAAAAAATGAGAAGGCAATAGCTGCTTGACAATTGTTAATCTCCATTGTTGAGAAAGAGTCTGTGTTTGTCTTTCTCCACATGTCCGCAAGATAACAAAAACCAATAAACCACAGGAAGCACCAAAGTGCAGAAAATGCTAGGTCACCCAAAGTGAGGTATTTCTTTGTATCAGGGTTGTCAATGGTATCAAACTGTACATCAATAGCAAGGAATGCAATGCAGCCTAGGAAGGCAATGACACCAATACCGACACCATAGTGGCATGCGCCAGTTTTCTCAAGAAACAAGCAGAGGCCATTACGGTCATAACCACCTGCAGAAATGCAGCCAAACACAACTATGGCAAAGATCTAAAATAAAAAGCAATAACAAATTAATCAAATTATACATATAACATGAGGAATACTTTTTGCTTAGTAGCAAAAAGTTTAAATTTGAATGCTTTCTTTTATATTTTGCGTAGTATTGCCAACTTTACTAATTACACCTTCAGATAACTGGTCTTACATTACTTTTATTATTACTTGTTAATAACTAGTGAATGTCGTCAAAAAAGGGTGGAGGGTTGGACCTTTTCATTTGTAATATTATACATGAGATATGTCAGAGATAGAGTTTTGTCCTGAAGTGTCAAAGAAGAAAGAAGTATCACAATTAAGCTCCATTCATGATTCAAACATTTTAGCCAAATAAAATTCAAGAACATGAAAACAGTGGATTCATTAAGGGCCAGGCACCGGGCAAATTGACTGCCTGTGAGCACAACTTTGCCCGGCTATTCAACTCTGGACTTTCAATGCGGCTTTTGTGAATAAAACTTGAATGCAAGTTGCTTTTCTTTGATTTCTGCATGTGCCTTCCCAAAAATAAAACTGAACTTCATTTTAAAAAAGAAAATCTCCTTGTCTTATTCCTTCCTTGACACTGCTCATGTATCGCCCCATGATTCATTGCAAAAGGAAAATTGATTGACGGTCTACATGAAAACCCATCTTGAAATCTCCCAGAATTGCGATGGCTACCAGCAGAAGAACGTAACAATCGCGCAATATTTTTCTGTTCGACCTCCGCCCGAGAAAAAGTCAAAAGGTAAGTAGAGATTTAACCATTTCTTTTCGGAATGATTAAAAATGATTAAAAATGATTTGGCAATGTTCAACACATGCAAATATCAAACTCTCTCGTTCAAGGCGATTTCATGTATAGAGTCGAAAGATTCAAGTTTCAAGTTTCAGTTTTATGTAAACAACAAACCAGTTAGCACGGAAATATAAGCTTGAGTATTACTCACAGACACAGACGTGCTGCTGCTTGTGCAGTCAATTGCTAATTTATATTTGTTCGAAAAGTCAAGTTTTAGATATACTACGAGCAAACCGTATTTTTCTTTTAGTCTGTAGAGAATGGAGTGAAAAAAAAACAAGGACACGCGAAACATGGAGGCGAGGCAAGGCAATTTTTTTTTCATTCCACAACTACAAGAAAATTAAATAGGGGCTGCTCGTAGTCTAAGTTTTAGACTGTTAAGATTCACTCCCAAAATTTATTCTCCCTGTGCGACGGATAAAAAAAAAACGATTTGCTGTACCAGCCAGTGTCCATATCATGTGCTTTTTGACTACTTTACTCGTGAAAATTTTTCGTTTACGATTACTTTTAAAGTAATGGACTTCAAAAGAAGAAGTGCAGTGGGTTGCTAAAACAACTGAACCTTCCAGATAAAGATGACTCTGATTACGGCTCAGATGCTGACAGTGAACTGAGTGACACTGACGAGTATTCAGTACTTTTTTAGTCAGAGTCAGTTTTGTGACAATCTTATTGTCCAATAATTGTTCTTAAGATGGCTGCTGAGTTTATGCATGTAATCACTGTTGTTGCTATTTGAACTGAGAAAGGCAAGGCAAATCTGAAATTCCAAATAAAAATTATGAATTGTTGGTGGAACATAATTATTTATTGATTGATTAATGACATCGAATTATGATTCAAATCTAAAGAATGATCGCTTTTTGGCCACTGAAGGATGTTGGGTTAATGTTATGCTTCAAAAGGCAGAAAAACAGAACTCTACAGCTGTAAAATTTTTAAAATTTGCCATGGGAGCATGTCCGGACCCATGGCGGGGAAGGGCCATCAGCCCATTTATATGCCCGGCTGCTAAATCTGTATGCCCTCTCGTCAGAAATCTTAATGAATCCCTCAAAATTAATTTCTCATTGCCCAGAATGTTGAAGACGTCTGTCACTTATGTTTGCTAGCTCACGCTTTGGTTCTTTGCATTTATGTTTCATTTCATTTCAGTCCTCAGTCAGTTTTAATAGCATAACAACTCATCTTTCAAAGTGAATCCATAATGCTCAGAGTATTCTCAGTTTGGATGATAGCATGATAAAGCTCTGGAGCATTCTTCTAGTTGCAGGGCTGGTGAACTGTTCTACAATTTGTTGCCAACTCCAAAATTCTAGTCACTGGCAACTGAAATGGTCGAAACTTGGAGGGTTGGCTTATGATGACATTATGTTAAAGATGGCAACAACAATAACTTATCTGTTAATAAAGAATGGACTATTGAGGCAAAGAATGAAATCAAATTTCTGTTAATGAGCTGTTTTGGCTGTAAGCAGTGTAAATTGTATTGTATAGAAACTGCTCAGTTCTATAAAATATTTATACCCCTTCTAGATAAGATTATTGGAATTTCCAGCAGGAGAGGGTTTCACAGTCCACAAATTTGTAAAAGAAAGTGTTAGATAGGGGGTGGGTTCAAACCAACAAACCATCCATGGGAGGGTTATAGATGTTTTGTAGAACAATTATAACATGATGTAATATTACTGTAAATACCTCAATCTTTTGCCCTGTATGGGAATGGTTGAATGATATCTGGATGTTTTGTAATATTTATTGTTTGGCTTGATCAGTCTCGGAATAACTGTTCATTTAAGCTTTTATATTATACACAAACGTAACTTGTAGGTTTTCACTGACTACACTGGAGGTAGCAGAGGATAGTGCAGAGGCCTTAACGAACGAAATTTGGTTTACAAATCAGAAGTACTAATTACAAACAATTTCACCATTTGTACAAGGAACAAAGTTCATGCAGGTTCATGCAGGTTGCGTTTTTGAAACCAAAACG
Organism: Meandrina meandrites; assembly: GCA_963693305.1. Taxonomy (NCBI): domain Eukaryota; kingdom Metazoa; phylum Cnidaria; class Anthozoa; order Scleractinia; family Meandrinidae; genus Meandrina; species Meandrina meandrites. The sequence continues at coordinate 19,395,180 of OY855912.1, read as the reverse complement.
TTTCCAAAATTCAAGCTGACAGTGATAGACAAAATAATTCAATAAAAAGAACGAGTTAATTAAATACTTACAATAGCAATAAACCTCAGAATTGTTTGAGGCTTTTGGAAAAAAGTAGTCACCCTATCCACGCTGTTGCCCTCCATTTTGGTTTCGTTGCTTCTTGTTGGCAGAAGGGAAGGTTACCCAGGCGTAGGGGGAGGGGATAGGGAAGTATGACTAATGTTCTATTTATAGAATTTTAAAAAGAAACCTTCAGTAAAAATCTTTTTAAGTAATTTTGAGAAGCTGACACGCTAGAAACTACTTTCTTTCCCCCTTAAATGAGATCTGGGGCTTTACTTAGGTTTTTAAACCTAAGTAAATTGAGCCTAATTCCCAAAGCAAAACTTCACCCTCTGTTCTAGTGCCTAGGGCTTGCCGAGTAAGAGACACAATAGCCAGGGAGTAAACGAAACAACATGGCTGCGGCCAATCCAACCACTTCAAGCGATGCTACTTCTTGTAAAATATCTACATGTAAACCAGAGCTAGACTTCTCTGCTCCCTGGAAAATGAGCGACTTAGTTCTTGTTGTAGAGGGCAAGCGATTTCACGTTCATCGTTCCATTTTATCGATGTGTTCTCCTGTTTTCGACAGCATGCTTTCGTTAGATTTCAAAGAGAAAAACGCCACAGAAATACCTCTTCCAGGAAAGAAGGCGGACGAAATAGAGGAAATGCTTCGTGCCATTTACCCTTACGTTGAACACCGTATTTGCGAAGAAAACAGTTTTTCTTTGCTGGAGCTTTCTTGTGAGTACCAGATGGACCGATTGAAAGCTCGCTGCGAGAAGTATTTCCTGTTCAAGAACATGACAAATGATGAAGCACTTGAATTTGTTGTTATGGCGCAAAGACACCAACTGAGTGACGAGTTAATTCAAAGATGCATGTCAAGATTTGTGTCCCAGGAAACTAACTGGGAAACTCTTAAGAAAAACGAACTGTTCCCACAGCTGGAGCCAAAATATTCTCAGCAGCTTGTGGAGGAAAGAGTTAAGTACCTCGAGAAGCGTCTGGCTTCATGTAAATCGACTATTGAAATTTTGAAAATGAAGAAGAATGGAAAGGACGATGATGATCATGGCCCTTGCTCGTTTCGAAGGCATTTTATGATGAGGAAAAGATTTGCTAGAGACCTTGACCATCCAACTCCTTTTGACTAATAACTTATTTAACACTCCATAAAATAATCAGGTTAGGATGCAATTTTAGAATATCCAGCCAGTCATTGACATTTCTCTGATTTCGTTTTTGAATGAAGCACATAGAAACAAAAGGAACCATTCAAATTCAATGAGATGCAAATAAGTGGCTGGGTATTCTACAGTCTAGCCCTGGTCAGCCTGAGTAGCACTTTGACCCTGTTTGTTCAAACAATGGATAGTACTATTTATTATCTAACACTGCTTCGTAGAGTACAAATAACGCACGAAACGAGTACAAATATTTAACAATTATTCTTTGAAATCGAGGTAAATATTCTGCCGCTATTCACCGAGATTGCAAAGAATAATTGTTTTAGTATATACACATGAAGTGATCTCAAAACAGACAATCTAGACATTTTCAAAAGGAAACCTATGAAAGGCAATTTTATTGACGTCTAATTTGACGTCTCAATTCATGCGTGAAACACGTACAAAACTATTTACAGATTCTTTTAACATGGCAAATACACAATCTTCGATAAAATCCTCGTCAAAATGGTCCTTTTACACAGTTCAAATCGGCAACTTTAATCGAAATTCTGCTTGGAAATCGATAACTGATCAAACAAAGTTTTCGAAGTTATCGAGAAAGGCTTGTTGTTTGGCTCGTTGTGAAGGTGCCTGTCAATGGCGGCTCAAATTGAGGTGAATGTTACCTTGTTGTAATATGACCTGTCTTGTTTTCTTGCGGAGATATAAAACTTCAATTCTTCTTTTTCTATTTCCTCGATTTCGGTGAGAAATTCGTTCTGTCAGCCAAACCAGTCTACAAAAATACTCGTAATGAGACAAATTGTAGTCGTGAAGATTAATTGCTGCCTATTTAGCGATAGGTCGAATCGATCACAGTAATTATCTCGATAAACAAACTGAAAAACACTTGTTTGCAAAACATGACTTCTTCACTTATCTTTAAAAACTTTTAGGCCAGAGTTCGTTGCCTTCTTGGTGTTTTCTGGCTCGCTATCGTCTTTTATTTGCACTATTTTTGATTCTGAAACGCTAGCGAAACGCGAGTTTACGCCGACCATTTTGTTTTATGTTTTATGGGATAATGCATTATCCACTCGGTAGCGAGTGAATAATGCGGCATTAGCCCGAGATAGCAAACCAATCAGATTGCTGGAATAGCCAAGATCACTGAGTGTGTATATACTAACACAGGATATTTGTACTCGTCTCATTCTCGGACCAGGCGAAAGATAAAAAACCTTGGCAAGTCAGAATTTTGGGGAAAGGAAAACATTGGATAATAAATCTCTTATTAGACATTTTAGTGTGTAGCATCGCAGTAAATTTTTACTCATCGTCTGTATTTTGACATGACTCGTAAAAATATACAGTGATTCTACACACTAAAATGTCTAATAAGATATATATATTCACTGGATAAATCACGCTCTAGTAAATAGTGTAGTTTGTTTTGTCAGCACTTATACACTGGATAGTGGTTGATAGATAGTGTTATCCACCCTTTGAACGACTGGGGCCCCAGTTAATAGCCTGAATAATACTCTGGTTACCCTGATTAGCACACCATTTAGTCTGAATAACACTTCAAATTTATCTGGCATCACTGTTTGTATAGAGAAGGGTGTAGAGAAGGCGTGGGTATCATGCTATATATGAAATGATTTGTTTAAGAGCATGTGAAAATTACTAATCAGCAAACTTTTTGCTCTTTAATTTGCATGTAATATTAAAGAAGATATTGGCTTTCAAAAACTGAAAAATTGCTGGCTGGCAAAAGTGCTAATGAGCCCAATAACATTCATTGTAAAATCCTCAGTTTTCAAACTCATGTCACACAAAAACTATTTAATACATCGGGCTCAAATTTTGAGGGGCTGTTAATCCTACTATGCTTTTTCATGTAATATTCAGAGTTCAAGCACTGATGCTTTTGAGACAACTTATAACTTGTAAGCAAAGATTTAGATAGCCTGATTGGATTTTGGCCTGGTAAGCACCCTGTTTTCTGGTGAATTTGGTTATCCTGCATGCTGCCAACTATCTCCTATTTCCTCATGCAGAAAAAGGACGTCTGTTTAACATCGTTGCTAATAATAATAATAATAAATAATTAACTTATATTGCGCAATTATCAATTTAAAAATTTTCAATTGCGCATTACAAATTTAAAATTTAAATTAACAACCTAAAAAAGTTAGGCATAAAATTGCTAATTGTGTTCTAGTATCCTGCTGTTTCTCCAGAATCTGGGCACCATGCACTGTTTGGTTGCTTTGACAGCAAAAAAAATTAGGGCTACAGACAGCAACATGATATGGCTCTGGGCTCCACGACGAAAATTTTAAGGCCAGTCCCGGGCTTCGGCCACTAACCCACCACTCCACCCCCGGGCCTCTTTGCAGCTGAACAGGACAGCAAGCCTTCAGACTTGTTGCATGTAAAAAGCAGTTAGGTTGTTTCCCAAAAAATAAGTGCACAATAGATGCTTTCACTGTAATCTTTTAGTAACTACTGAAATCTTTTGTACGTTAATTAAACGTTTTTCACGGCAGGTTTAATATTTGTCCTCTGAAACGTCTCCGGCCTAACTTGACCTTGCATTCCCTGTGAAATAAAAAAAGAGTTTTAAAGCAGTATCCTTCTGATTCCTCACTGATAAATAAAAACCTATTACTGCTTTCCTGTTTTTGTCTTTTTTTAGGTTTCCAACTGTAGACAATTTCGGATGTTACAGACTACTTGTCGCCTGAATGACCAGAATCGTTTTCTTTCTTCTCAGGACATTTTCAAAAGGCTTACCTTTTTGTTCTGGTACACATTTGTCAAATTATTAGTTATAAGAGGATGCAACGTCTCTCTTGTTCCATAATCGTAATAACTTGACATAACACTTGTGGCTCGGAAACTTTATTTAGCACAAGCGCTAATGGGGCTGAGGATTCAAACATTATAACAAATATTTAACAATTAAACAAACCCCAGCTGGCAGGAGGCGAACCAGTTGGCTAGTTACAACAGGGTGGCCCAGAGTTGAACTCGGGCCTACCGTGAAACAACTCCAGGCAGTGGGTCATAACGGGACTTGAACCCCGGGACCCTGGCGTTCTAACCACTCGGCCACGCTGCCTGCCAAATAAAAAAAAACTTAACATCTGCAAATTGTCGATTTTACAATAGATCAAGACTTTTCCTATAAAAATTAATTCGATATTTGTGTCTATATGTTTGCTGCTAGTATGTACCCTGTTAGTATATGAGAACACAACACAATTTACACGACAGTTCAGCACTCTCTGCTACGAAGCTGGTGAATTTCCAAACAAGAATATTAAGCTCGGTACTTTGTTGTAAGGTTGGCTTACGTCAAGAACGTGTTATCCTGTAAATGTTTCGAGCCATTTCTGTTTCAGCATTTCCTAGTCTATCGAACAAAAGGTCATTTTCTCTCGCTGATGCTGAATCTGAAACGAAAAATGTACGCTGTTGTAGTAAGTACGTGTAAAAGCCATCTAACACGTCAGATACACGTTTATTTTATGATTCTTAATGTGTATTTCCTCTACATATAAATATGCAGGGGCACCCAACGGAATATTTCGGTAAAATATCTGTTCGGATGGAAGGTCGCCTAAGAATTTCGAAATTTTTTCCCAGCGACGCTCTAGACTTCTCAAATTTTTTCGGAAAACCATAAAGTTTCCCTACAATTTTCGGAATTGATGTGCTCACTTTTATCATGTCCCATAATTTTCGGACGGTTTTGTTTGTTCTCTAAAATTTTCGTTTGGCTTAATTATTCCAAAAGCTGCTAAAAGTTTCGGTGAGCATTAGAGGTAATCAGGAATGTACGTGAACCTAATGAAAGATAAAGGCAATTGAGGTGATTGAGCTCGGCATTAGCCTACTTATCAGATTATTGGAGAAGTTATTTTTGTGGTCAGAGCATCTAAAACGATCAAATTATTCGGTTTTGACCGTAAAAAGATTCCTACGCCAACAACAATCTCTTGATCGGTTCAGAAACGCTCGTAAACCTACAAGAAAAGGTGTTTGTCCTTGTACAGTATATGCAGTGTTTCGTCACCAAATGTGAGATCAGAACGGAAATATAAAGAAAAGCCTGTGTTTTCAGCTTTGCTTCTTTCTAAATGCCAACAGTGCGTGCCTATTATGTATTATCACTTCTCCTTCCTCGCCACGTTAAAGAAAGCCTGTCGTATAATTTACACCCCCTAACGTTTTCGGATGAATAGGTTTAACGCCTATAATATTCGGATAAACATTTATATTGCCTAGTATTTTCGCGAAATTTCGATAGGCACACGTATAACGAAAAACTTCCCCTAAAATCTTCTAGTGAAAATATGGTCTCTCAGTGTCCTCGAACTTTCGACAAGATCCATCAGGATAGCTAAAACTTTCGGATGACTCAAAAAAGGACCCTAGAATTTTCGAAACGACGAAAGTTCCCCTTAAATATCCGAACAGATAAATATTTTTTAGGGCATCTCCAAATTAACTAAAAAGCCTTCTAGAACATAGAGAAATCCATTTACGACACTTCTGACTTCTTTGGAAAGATTCGGTCGTTGGGTGCCCCTAAATATGACACTGATATGATCATGGAATTTATCATGTCTACCCCGGTGGAGGGCATAAAAAGCGATCTCGGTCCCAGAGCCCGCGTCCCCCTTGATCAGCGACGGGTAAACGCAACTGCTCTTCACTGCTCTGGGCAATTAAAAAACCGAAACCAAGAAGTCTGCGATTCGTCGGAGATTTTGGATGAAATAAGCAAGTTTTCAACAGTCAATCAGATTTCGCCTTCGTTTGCGGCGGGCTTTCAGGCTAGCCTGGTGACCATCCACTGACGGTGGAGCCCGTGGACTCTGGGAACGAGATTGGTCCAGCGCCCGGTCGGGCCTTTTCTACAACCATTCCCTGCGTTCTGGAAGTTCTCCTTGCACACTATTATTGATAAATCAGCAGAAGGTGGATAAAAGAGTAGGTAATGCATAATATGGGTGTGAAAAAATCCTTTGGGACACAGAGAACAGTTGCACAAAATCCCACTTAAACTTTAGTTGCTTTATGCAGCCGGGCCCAGAGCCCAGAGGTCTCGATTCTTGGTGCTGACCAAAAGGATCGCGGTTTCTGGGGACGTGGGCCTCAAAGCTCGACTGAGCATGCGTGGATTGCAAAAATCACTTTTTTCTTAAACTTGTTTCCATCGTCCTCAAAATGCTCAAGGCAAATCAGAACGGTGGTACATAAGCCTAGTGATCTAAACATTTTCGGTTAGAAACACACGTGGTCGTATTTATTGTCATTGTCTTGCAAAACTGACAGTGATGAGGCGAAAATTCTAAGGAACTCTTTTGCTTAACCTGTTTTTTTAATTTTATGAATGTCAATTGCTCTCAGTTTCACAGCGTATGTAGCTTTTCTTAGTGAAGAAAAATAACAACGAACTTGAACATTGTATCAAGAGACGCGCATCAAATACCATTGATGGTCTGCACTTTTCCTGTTAAAAAAGGCTTTCTTACCATTGTTTATTGCCATTGCCCTCTCCATTTCTTGTAAATCAGGTTCGTGCCATGTGGACGGGTCGATACATTCCTTTTTGTCAATCATTATTTGAAGATCGTCTATTGATAGGTAATGTTTTACATTGTCTAATATATTAACACCGACAAACTCAACCAAATCATCACTCTCCGTTGCGGTCAAATTCTTCGTATCTTTCTGCACTTCGTCTAACATGCTCCGTAGATCAGCTACCTGTTGTTTTAAACTACCATTCTCCATAAAGAGCCTATCTCGCTCCTCTTGCACCCTTTTTATCTGAGATCTTAACCGTGCTTCTTCATGGAACGTGCCAGGTGCGTGCTCCGTTCGTGAACTGTTCTTCATGGTCGAGTTGTTGGCATTGTCACCCACTCTGTGTAAAGTGGTAGTAAAAATAGTGTCAATGGTTTCCTTGAGAGAGCAGAGCAGTCCTCTAACATGTCGAATATCTGGCGTATGAGACCTCAGGTCACTGGTGATTCTTCCAGTTTCTTGTCTGTGCCGAGAGCTTAAGTCGTCCATTATTTCCTTATTTTCGCCAAGTCCTTTGCAACTATTGCGCTGTTTTTTAATTTCCTGAAGTATTCTTTTTCCTGTATCACAGCTACTTGAATCTCCCATACCTCTTACTGAAGTCTCTGAGACTCCTTTTAACTCAATAAGGAGCTGTCTTTGTGAATCTCGTGGCTTTGATGTATCTCGTGGTTTTGATGTATTAGAAAGAGAGTGGATGGGAATGGCTGGTTGGGATGCCGACACATTTGCGAATTTATCTCCATGAGTTTTTTCTGTGTTATCAGTGTCTTGCGTGAGTTGCCGCTGTTTTAATACTTGGTCCAATCTAACAGCAAATCCCTCTTTCCATTCTTTAATTTTCCTGAAAGCTTCTTTTTCCAGTTTAGTTGCATAATGAGGCGACAGTTCACTGGCAGCATTTTCTGTTGCAATCGTAACACGTCGCTCCCTGGTCTTCTCCTTGCCTTGCTTTTCGCATTCTGCTTCACTGATCTGTTGAATTAAAACAATCGTTCATGGAATGACCTGTTTTACATGTAATGCAAGAGAAAAATCAGGTTTATTCTTTTAATTGTATTTTACAATTAAAAGCTCGGTCTACTTAGGTATGTGCAACGGACACAATTTCTATTTATTCATTACTGAACATTGCAACTTAGACCAACTTACCCCTCTTTGGAAGGTATGTGAAAGTGTTATAGAATGAAAAGGGTTTGACCTCGGGCGGACCCCTCCCTCCCCGCATGAAACTTTGTTGATTACCACCCGGGGAGGATTAAAAGAGGCTCTGTTCTGTTTTCTCCTGTGTTTACTACTTACGTTTGTTGATGATCTCTTAAACAAAATTTCTTCAGTGACTTCATTAAGCAAGCTAAGAGATGATGATCGAGCCCTGTTTTCAAACGAAGAACTCTGGTTATCTGTTAGTGGAGGGTCACTCCCCTGCTGTTCCACTCTCGTCCAGTGACTGACTACTACTTCACCCATGTCTTTACGCTCAATTGTTCCAGCATTATCTGAAACTGCATTATTGATTTGCTGTTTGCAAGCTTTGTGTGAAGGTAATGGCTCTTCCATCAGCTTCTCTAAACTTGGAATGTAGTTTGATTGTAAACTACTCTTAGTTGAAACACGCCTCACGTGAGCTTGACTGGGAAATAATGTACCGCTGGAAGGAATGGAGGGCTCAGATGCCGCTGCATTCATATCGTTTCTCCATGTTAGCACGGCTCCGTCACTGATCTGTACTCCACTGTCACCTTTCCGTCGCGTTTCGTTTTGCTGTGAGTATGGTGCTACAACACTGGACGACGATAGTTCCATTTGTACTTGTTCGTCTTCCCCTTGTGCGAGCAAAAGAACTGACTTCTCAGGAAACTTAACAACAACATCCGATTCCATTCGATTATATGTTAAGATTTTAGACCCAAGACACAACTTTAAGTGGGGTAGATGTGTCAAACTTTTTGTATTGCGGAGCGTCTTTCCCTCACTTGTTGATCGCTGGGGACAAGGTAAAGTTTTGGATCTCCACCTAAAAGGACAAAACAAAAATTATATAATTGACAAAATGTTAAAATGAAATTCAGTGGTCGCTAAACAGTATCTGAGTTTTACATGTAAACCTAATTTTTAGAGCACCTGTTCCTTTTTGGGGCTATGGAAAAGTATTCTTCATCAATTGGACTGGCTTTCATCTGTCGATTTTGTTTACTAATCGCCACTAGCCTATGCTATTTGGCAGGTTTTTAACGAGTTCACAGAATATTACGGTATAGCCTAACGGATAAGGGTTCGTGATGAATTTTTCTTTGGTTTCTCACTGTCGCCTTAGTAAAAAGTAGTGTCATTAAGACTCTGGACTCCGGATCGGGCGGTCCGGGTTCGAGCCCTGGCCGGGGCACTGCGTTGTGTTCTTGGGCAAGACACGTTACTCTCATAGTGCCTCTCTCCACCCAGGTGTATAAATGGGTACCGGCGAATTTACTGCTGGGGGTAACCCTGCGATGGACTAGCATCCCATCCAGGGGGGAATAGAAATACTCCAAGTCACTTCATGCTACGAAAACTGGGATAAGCTCCGGCCTGATGGGCCACTTGGCTCGTATGCAGACTTTACTTTTACCTTAAACGTAAGTACTCCTGGTTTTAGTTTCATACCTACTAGTTGGCGATTTTACACTTTTGGAAGTTGACGTCATGATCCTTTGATCTTTAAATTCTATTTACGTGTCAGAATAAAAAAAGAAAAACATTTCATTTCAACAAACTGAAGGAAGAGAACTTAATTCGTTCACCCAGATCGCAACTTTCAATTATCATTGATTACTTTCTGACAGAAAAATCGTTGAAATAGTATTATGTGAGTCTCACCAGAGCGTGGATTGCTTTCCAGTAATGAATTTGAAGCGACAGTACCCTTCCCACCGTCTGGATTTGGGGTAGCTCTCAGTGAAGGAAACCTTTCTCCACTTTTGGTCTTCCTTAATGACTGCGTCTGAAACAGAAGCAAATTCCATGAGACAGAAAGTCTGGAAGAAAAAAGCACCATTTGAAGCAATCTTAATCCTCTGCAGTCATGATCCAAAAGACCTATTGTAAATAATCGGGGGAATAAGTGCCAATTTTGGCAGATCTTCGTTGCAGCACACGAAGAGTCTCCGAATTATTTCATCTCCCATAGCAATCGAGCGAACTAATACGTCATGTTGCTTAGCACAAAAAGCACGAACACCGCGGGCTCAGTCATTCTCGGAGAAGTGATCGCGCCATGGCACTTCCGTAAATATCATGGCAGCTGCTAAGATCAAATGTAACCAAAGCGTACTATAAGAGATTGTATGGATTTAAAATTGAGTTGAAAGTATTTCTTTTTTCCTTTGAAAAGCTACAATAAAGTTTCAAACCTTACCTGGTGTCCCAAAACTACGGGAGTCGTGTTGGGTCTTTCAACCATCTAACAACCCCTTTAGGATACGACTGACCGACCGGCACCACATTCTATACTCCTGTTTTGCATACACACAGTCGTAAAAATGAGCTTGATGACCCCGATTTTTATTACTGAATTATGATAAGCATGTCATGATACAACTTTTGTCAAAAAAAATTCTATCAGAGGTGTTCAGAGCCACCTTAAATTTTCAAACAATATAATAAACTGATATAACTGATAAAGAGTTGTAGTACAGACCAACCCATCAAAGTATAAGGGCGCCAAAATGCCGCAAACCATTATCAGCCCCCTTAATTTGTACTCTACCGCCGGCAGACTTCCGGCTAACTGATACAAGAGGACCTATACGTCTACGAGCAGCAAATTTCCTTACGATGTATTGACCAACACTCCTGTGACCCTTGAACTTTCTCCTTGGTCTAAGGATTTTGAAGATGTCTTTCTTATCACCATACCCAACAGAAGCAGAAAGGTCAAACGGTGACTGAATGGTGCCGCGGCAGTGCCGAATGAGTTCTTCAACATCAGACGTTGAAAATGATCTCTCAACAGGCGAAGGCGGCATTTCCACTTTGTAGCTGGAGGAAAAAGTAGAACCGAGTTGCGGAAGGCTTTGAAAATTTTAAAAAAGCCGAAACGATTACACACAACTGATTAATGAATAACACGTGAATTCTAAAGTTTAAAACCTAGCTTATCATGTTATCTAATGTAATCACTTCTTTTAGATGCCGGGTTTTTTATCGGGGTGAACAATAATTAATCACCTATGAATTAATTAAAAAGTTATCAAAGTATTCAAAAAAGCAATTATTCCACTGGCACTCTTGGAAACCAACTCCATATATGTAAGGCGCGCTCATGGAGTTCTAACCTGAGATCATGCACTTCCTCCCTACTTACCAAAGGACGCCTGATCACGCGATCGTAGTTTAATGGACTACTTGTCGACAACAGCAGAGAGAACAACTTCGTTTACTTCGATTGAGAAGTTTGACACCCGAAGACTTCCTCAAGAGAAGTTTTGCTATATCAACTGGTTTGTTGTGTTTTCTTTTTTGCATTAGCAAAAGAAACAACTGAATAACGAGTGACGTCATGATCGATTTGACGTCATAATCACCATGATGTACGCGTCCTTACCTATTATATACGTAATTAATTCCATGGAAATACTTACTGATTTTATTGTCTGGCCAGAGTTCGCGTTCTTGGTGCTGACCAAAAGAAAAGCGGGCTCTGGGGGAGAGATTGCATGAACAGGAGTAGCATATATGAGCGCGCGCGCGGTGTTCTTTAGGTCGCTGGTAGCCTGCGTGCAGCTGCACGCAAGTCGTTCCCTTGGATTTGCCTTATTCATTCTCACATTGCAATTTTATCCCAGATTTACACTTACCCGTAACAACTTAGATGCCCGGCTACATTGTCTACCCTAGTGACGTTTTTAGAACGAGAAATAGACACACTGCGGTGAAAAACATGACAAGACAACGCATGTCGGAAAAAACTTAACGGTCACTTCTGAGGATGTATGTTGTAGCATACGAAACGTCAAGTTTTTAAGATCAAAGTTTTCTCCCGCATGCGTTATCTTGTCATGTTTGTCACCGCAGTGTGTTTATTATTTCTACTTAAGTTAAAATAGCTAAAAAATAAGAGTGTTTGAGAAATAGACATTCGGGTTACGCGGCTACGAGTAGTATATAGTTATGTGTACCGCGCTTGTTCCGGCTCGTATCAAGAGAAATACGCACGCGTCAGAACACTTTAGTTTGACCAGTCCTTTTGTAAGTGGTTGGTTGGCCGTCGTAGTCTGGTAGCCACTGATTTTATATATAGCACGACTAGAATATTCGACTTGCCTGTACCCAGACCTCCACCGTTCATCGGTCTAGTACACGCATCATCAGAGGCTATTCACAGAAGACTTCACCCTAGCAACAAAAGGAGGATGGCCGCGCGGATTAATCATTGTTGGTATCTAAATTTTGAATTTGAATCAGCCATCAGCCACTCTCGCGTCCAGTTGTCTCTTCTTCAGGACGAAAAAAGACTGGACTCGAGAGCTTGGCGGAAATCGACCTTACTGAGGAAGCCAACTCACCGGAAAATCACAGCCGACCATCATGGTATATATGGTCGGCTTTATCGCCCAATTAACACTAACATGCAGTAAGCAGTAAAAGCCTCAAGTGAGAAATCGATAAGCTTAAGTATTACTGTAACTTTTAACTTTTCTGAACATGGAGCAAAGTAACTTCAGTTTGGAGAGGGAGCGATCTGACTTAAGTTGGGAGCGATCTAACCGGATACCCTTCAAGTGACTCAAGAAACAAAAGAGAATACTATATTTTTATAATTTATTTCAGTCATATTAGTCTGATTTGAGCATGGAAAATAAACTGTAAAGATTCTCTTTGATTTAGTGTTAAACATGATTCTTTAGCTTCCAGATCCCCACAGCCAACCCTTGAAATATCCAGCTAATCCGCCAGCTTTCTTCTCTTCCACTCTGTGGGCTAGGGACGGGAATTTCACCTGATTGAGAGCCAAGTCGAAGAACAAAGGCTTGCAAGGAACTGGTTCAAAATCTGGTGGAAAAGCAGTCACTTGTGGCTTCTTGCTTGTGAGTGACTGGTCAGTTAGATAGTGATCCAAGCGTTCAGTCAGCGGCTGAATGAAAAAAAAAACACAAAACAAAACATAAATAAGGGAAACGTAAGCAACGATAGTCTCGACAGAGGTTGAACCTATTAACAGTCCAATTTGGTTGGTGCTTACACACAACTTAAGCAGTGACAAGGGGACAGAAGAGGCACATGTAACAAAATTCAACTTCAGATACACGTAGCAATCACCATAAGGCAAACAAGAAAACATGAAACTAACAAAGCGAAATAAATGCAGTACCTTCTCATTCAAAGACATGTCAGCTATTTCATCTGCCACAACTTCTTTCTCTGTCAAAAGTGAAATTCAATCGTTACGCGTTTTACTGAGCTTTGACCTTAAGTCAAGATGAAAGTAAGTATGACAGTAATCTGTTGAATAGAATTATTCAGTTGACTAGAAGCTGGACCCTGTAGTATGTAGAGTCTGTAGAGTGATAATTATGTACATGCAGACTTTGAGGATCAGAGGTCTTGCTTTTTGCAACCAAATGAATCATAAAGCACCCTGCACACTATCCTACCACTTACCTAAGATACAGGATGCATGAGCAGCACATTTGAAGCCTTGAGCCTGTGACATCAGTTCCTGGAGACTACTTATTACCTAATGTGCAACAATAAACAAAATGACATCACATGCTTGCAGCAAAACATTGAAATGAAGCTACAGTAATATGAAAACAAACCTGTGTGTGTGAGTTGATTTCTTGGAAATGCGTGACAGCAGAGGTTGCGTGACTCAATACACGGTTGTACAGAGACACTGCCTCACGCCATTTCTTTGCCAACAAATACGAATGAGCCACAAATAAGCACCTAGAAATGGACAAAAGAATCACAAGAAAGTATTTAGTTACTGTAGAAAATAAATTCAGATTTCCGCCACTTTTTACGTAGAACATTTTTTTCGGTGGTGTGGCTTGCAGACTGTATCTGCAAGAACATCTAGAAAATATAGTTTTTTGTTTGTTTCAGTTTTTATATATTAATGCATTTAAGGACCATACTAAATTAATTAGACAATTAAAAAGAATCGATGAAACTATAAGAAAGTAAACACTTTTGTCAATGAATAGAATTATATTGGATGTCTTCAAAACTCAGACTTTACAGGATTTCTTTGAACTTGGATGTGTAAAAAACTTGGATCCCCAATAAACTCCAAAATCAGATAACACTATCACCGGAATCATTTTGAGACTTCAGTCACCCTGGTAACAAAATGAAATACTGACAGTTCGTACATTTTGATATAAAAAAAATTAAAATGCAGGTGTATTGCACAATGAAATGTTTCAGAAAATTTGGATCTGTGGATGTCTCAAAAGTGCAGACCTTTATCTGACTGAATGTTTTCAAGTAAGGACTGACAGCCCAAAAATAAAGTATAAAAATCTATTTTTGACAGGATACCCAATTTGTGACAAGTTTTTTTTACATGGATATTTGAGCAAATATTTATCCCCTGGTAACACATGGTGTACCTTCCGTTGGACATTGTGCAAATGACCACAGGAGAGAGTTGTAGTGCGCTGAAGTATCATTCCGCACAGACAAGATCAAACAAACAAAAAAAGAGCTGCAATCCACTCCAGCTATATATGTATCTATATACCTATGGGCCTTGTACTCCAACATTTGAGCAGCAATCTCTTTGGAGAAAGTCAAATCTTGATCAATCCCGGGTAAATCAGCCATGTCAGACAAATTCTACAAGTTAAATAAACACACAATTTCTGTCAGTAGAGTAGAGAGTAGCCAGCGTAGCTTGGCATTCTAGTCAGTCAGGGAGAGCGAGAAAACGAGCGCGTGAGCAAAGCGACGGCAGGGGGCTGACTGACTAGAACGCCAAGCTACGCTGGCTAAGTAGAGAGTAAAAAGCAAAACGAGTAAAAATATCCAAGCATGTACATGTAATTAGTTATTTAGTTGCCATAGAACCAGAAATGCAAGTCCCATTTATTATTATTTTGGAGGTCTAAAACCAGTCCAAAATTTGTACAAGTTATAAAAATATACAGTCATCAGTAGCAATGGCAACAGGTACAACAGCGTCAAAGAGGTATTTTTAATTTCTTCATATGTGATTAAACAAAAGGGTAGCCTGCGTGCAGACGTCTCTATTTCCTTTGCTTCACACGGAAAGGGACGTCTGTGTAACGCCATTCTTAATCGTGTTCCAGTATCCCGCTGTTTCTCCAGAATTCGGGGACCGCGCTCTGATTGGTTTCTCAACAGTAGGCATTGTTAGAATCAACTCTGATTGGCTATCATCGGGAAACAGTTAAGATAATTTATGCGGGTTAAATTAAGCACGGTTTTCTATTGACAGATCAAAACATGTCGACCAAAGCATGAGTGATTGTGTGCTGTGTTTTTCACCAATCGTGAACCACAACGACAAAAATCTCATTCAAAGTCATGGACAGTTTAAAGTTTTCGAAGAAATCAGTGCTCTTCAGTTTGTTGTTCATTCTAGTTCGCCCTGTATATGTAAATCGTGTGTTGCAAAGCTTCGAAAGTGACGAGGACTTCATGATAACTTGAAGAAAATTGCTGAGGAACTTTTTAATGATTACAGTTCGAAACCTTCAAGGCAGGGCTTGCAGTTAAGAAGGAGTTCCAAGAGAGTGTAGATTAATCGCTATCGGTTTCGCCAGATAAGCGAATTCTTCTCGACGAATCGGTTTCTTGTTCACCAAACAGTCTTACATCGCCACTCACATCTACTCCCGCGAAAACTGCTCATCCTGTCACAACAGTTCCCATTTCTCCTGTTAGACTGGTAATTTTGGAGTGATCAGATGGAAAGATCGTTTTAAAACTCTGGTAGAAGTTACAAATGAATTCAATGGCCTTGCAACAAAAACAACAACACCATAATTTATGCAAAATTCAAAACCCAAACAGCGGGATACTGGAACACGATTAGGAACGGCGTTACGCAGACGTCCCTTTCCGCGTGAAGCAAAGGAAATGGAGACGTCTGCACGCAGGCTAACAAGAGGGAAGATAATAAAATCTTAAGATAATTATCTTAACACAAATGTGTATTTCAATGAGGATTATATCCACAAAAGTGACAAACGACCAAAGAAGGTAATGAATGGCAAGTTACAGTTTGAGTATGAGGCTGAATGAGTTAAGATACAGCTGTATGGGGGTACTTATATGCCAACGGATATAATCAAGAAAGCTTGTAAAAGTGTGAGGTGTCAGGGGTTGGAGATTTGTCTTCAAACTTTTCACCTGGAGTTCTTTCAAGCTATATGATCAATAAATTACTATACCTGTAAAATGATGTCATATATTCGCACAAGATCTTCAGGTTTAGCAATCTTCTTGCCAGGAGCAGCTTCTGCTGGTACTTCATCAACAGAATTTTGTAGATTGGCTGGCAAACTACTCTTCATTGATTCAGCCATCAGCAAGTTCCTTTCCACTGTTTTGCTCAGCCGGATGTATGTAATGTAAATGTGAAGGAACTGCATATTTCCAATTTGTGCCTCAGTCTTTTGAGATCGCATCTTGCCAGAACCCTGCAAAACAAAACGAAAAAGAATGTCACTCAGTACTTGAGAATTCAGTATTCAAGGATGTGCCTGTTGTCACCGCATTTATAAAAACAAACCTGTGCATTACAAGTATATTGCAATAATGTTAAACAGTGGATGGCTATCTTTTTTCACAAACAGACTTAGACAACAGCTCTACAACCAATAGAAGTCTCTTTTACCTGAAATTGCAAACTTTCAACTCCACAATACTGTATACACTCTTATCCCAACCTTGGTGGCAAAGTATCATAATTCTTTTACTCAAAACGTTAGCTTGAAAACTTGTTCTGTGACTTCCAAATTTTAACCATTGAAAAACTGCTCAAAGTTTCCCAAGAGCTCTACATCTTCCACACTTTGTTGGGTTTTCAACTTGTTTGTATTCTTCAACAGAATTGGTTCATTCATGAAAAGTTGCCATCCATTGTTGTCAATTAACGTTTTGATTGGTTACCGGCCTGGTTCAAATAGTCACACTCTAACAAGGTAGGAGCAAGGTAGTAACACTCCCAGTCACTAATCAATACAAGCTTCATACAATGATGATCAGCTTCTAATGCATGGGAACGACTCTAATTTATATTATATATGTAAAAAAAAACATTGCATTAAACAGGAGCTAGTAGGATGATTAAACTTAAATTAAGACTAGGGTAACTTCATAGCAACATCTAAAAAACATCCTCTAGGAATAAGTGACACAAACTCACAGTGTCTCCCTTTAACTCATCCTTGACTGCTTGCAGAGCATCCTTGCATTCCATTAGTAAATTGTCATACAAAGTCAGCTTGCTATCCAGTGTGTCAGCTCTGTCTAATTCTCTTGCACTTTGTTGAGCATGCAGAATGAATGAGCGAACTTTCTCATTTTTAACGGGTACAGTGTGGCCACGCCAGCTCACTTCTGTCATTGCAGCAGCTTCCTTATCTCGTGTTTGAGCAATGATCTCCTGAAACAGAAAACCACAGCAGTTCATAATCATTCAAGTGTTTCTATAATATAGCCAAACAGGTTCCTTAGTAAGGTTTTCCACCACACAAAATCTTGTTTTTTTTGTTTTTTTTTTTAAAACAGTGAAATCCCAATCTCTCAAGCCCCCATGGTAAGCTAAAACTAGTTCAAGAAATCAGGGTTAAGCATGTACTTACATCAATCTTAGCTGTTAGCACTGGATCATGTGTACCACCAGCAGCAGCTGCACTCCACCTCAGCTGCATCAGATCACTGATATCTGTGGTCCCCTCGTCAAGATTGTAGGCACAGTATCTGATGTTAGGAGTGATCTCTTCAACCCGCTGAAGATACATGCTACGCTGTTCCTCAGAAAATGCACCAGCTAGCTTTTCATAGATGGTCCTAAACAATGCAATGAGTACGTACATCCAAGATCAGGGAAAACTATGAAGCAAATCCTGTACACACCAAATGTAAAATGCACAAACACACACAAAATTGCTTTAAATGATCTTTGCAGAATCTGCTTTTTACAGATTCTTGATATTTTGTGTTAAAGACCAAAAGAGTACCATTATCATAATGCCTCATACGTCAGGCTAGGTGGGAACCAATACGCATTAAAAAGGCATCTGTATGTACCACCAGCAACAAGAATAACTTATAATAATAAAAGTATAATTATTATTCAGTTACAAAACGAAAGAAAATCTCAACAACCTGCAAATAACTGAAGTTGTTTGTTACCTTGGATCATGTTAAGCAAGTGTAAGTGAGTTGGGCAGTTTTAAAAAAGTGTAGCAAATTTAGAATTCCATCATGTTGGCTTGAGCTACATGTACAATACATGGTGTCTGTAGGCCATATAGTTTGATGACATAAATAATATTATTGTAGTAGCGTAGCTTACCTAGCATGGCCAAATAATTCAAATGCCTCTTTCCAGTTCTGCAGCTCAAAGCTGACATTTCCCTTCATGTAGGCTGCATAAGCCTGTTTAAGATTTCAAATAAATAAACACAAGAGTAAAAAAAATCTCCTGGCACACACACTGGGTATACAAAAATGGGAATTTGAGAACATAAGATTTCTCAAAGGTTCATGAATAACTGGACTGTTCTATGACAGTATAATGGCACTGGCTACTTAAAGGTATAGAAATTGAGGTTTAAATTTATTCTTTGTCTCAAATTCATTATCATCATCTGAAACAAAGAGAAATAAAAGTCAAACTGGTTTGAACATTTTAAAGCAAAGATAAACTTACAAAATTTAAACCACAACATATACAGCTGCTAAATCCTGAACCCTAAGTAGCCATGTGGTACAGTGTAACTTTTTTAGCCAAACAGAGCACATACAGCATCCAACATACATCTATGAACCATCTGTATCCTTGGAAAAGCTTGTTGTAGTTAGTTACTACATTAATTTATAAAACGTCACCTGGAGCTAGGTCACTGTTCTTCTCAAAACTCAATCAATCTTCATTGTCTACATACTGTACATTGATAGTGAGTTTTGTAAGGAATGCAACCTCCATTGCTCACAAGTGGACTATTGTATACCTGAGCCTCAAGTTTAGTCCTGGCATCACAGGCTTCAGCATAACACAGCTCTTCCAACTGATTAGCATGGCTTGCAGCCTTGCGCAGCCTTCTGATGTAATGGAACTTTTTGCGTAGTTCAGTGTTTGCCAAAAGTTTTAACTCCATAGCATGACTCCAAGCTCTCTCAGCATCCATTAAAGGAATGTGCAAATACCTTGAGAAAACAGTTGAAATGTTCAACAATAAATATATTAAGTAATTACAATGGAAATGTCTTCATTGCTGTGTCTAGACTCAAGTGTCTCGATCTTCATCACTTGTGTCCATTACAACACACGTGCAGTTTAAATGTGTACCCACATTTTGTGGGTCGATTATTATTCATATATTCATGCTATTGTTCTTTCTCATTGAATATTCATAATTCATGGACTGATTACTTTCCAAAGATGTGGCTGGTTGCTGCACAAGCGGAAATGCTTTGATGTTAGGTGCGATATGTTTGCTTTGTTTTAAGATTTCTGCTTAATTGATTTTTTTAAACCCTATTGTTACAATATATTAGTTTATTCATAAGAAAGGTCTGGAAAAGCTCAAAGCATGCGTGTGGAAAGGCTGAGAAATTGACATGTACTGCAAAAACACTCGCAAACATTCTATTTTCTGGAATGCTTTTCATCAATAAATTTGCTGACCAAAAGTCGCAAGTCCTATTCATTCATCTGAGCCCAATAAATCCGAACATACTCAGCCCCTTTATAATCGTAGCAAACTTGACAATAACCCAAAGCTTCCCAACAGGTAAAGTATCGAGCCTTCCGTGTCAATTTGCAGCGGTATACCCCAATTCTGAACAACAAAAATAAACCATGCGTGTGTTGTAATGTGAGCAGAGGACTGGGAAAGAGGAAGTTTTGCACAATACCCGGTATTACTTGATCACTCACGTGTGAGATCAAGTGAAATGAAAGCAGTTAACCAAATTGGATTTCTTTGGCATAAAATACCAGGAAATGCGTTAAATTCTGGCATTTAGTTCTCAAAAATTTCCCTGGGGGATAATTGCCCCTGGAGAAGTGACAGGCATGGGCAAGAAGTGACAGGCTAAGGCCATCAAATGGGCCCTACAGAACCACAACCATCTACTTTTCAAAAAATCTCTGGCTACTTTAAAACTTATATTAACAAAAACCCTGCCTCTCTGCACCATGTAGACAGTAGTGGAATCAACAAAGATCACATGACCTGGACTGTGAAACTGGGCAGAAAATGAGTACTTTGACTTTGCATGACCTTTTCCATGACTTCCATGACCTAAATTTGACAATCTTCTTGGAAATCTTCCTTATTTTGAATGTTTTTTACCATTTTCTTCATAAAAGAAACCTAATTTATTATTTACTTTTTACTCAACATCATTTCCCATGACCTTTCATGGCCCACACTTAAATTCCATAACTTTCCAGACCTGGAAAATGAAATTCTAAAACTCCATGACTTTCCATGTTTTCCATGACCCGTGTGAACCCTGTACATTTACCATGCTGCAGTGCTTTCAATAAGACCTGGCACTCCCCGGAGTTCCAGCAGGTATTTTGAGGCAAATCACTGGCTAAAATTCATGCAGCTCTGCTGCCTATAAAGGTTAGGGTGTTTACAACTTCTTACATTGCTCTCTGATGGGTGCTATGCACACAAGGGCAGCCATCTACTTAAAATCTCATTGAAAGCATTGATGTTTTATTACCTGAGTTACAGATTGAGTGCTGTGTTTCTCATGCTCATCTGGAGTACTAATCCCGGCACTCCTTTATTATAACAACATGGACAAGAATGTCTCACTTACTTAACATCTTTGAGCAAATCTTGTGTTACTTTCTTTGATTTAAATGCATGTCGAGAGCCATGATGGAAATTCATAGTCTTGTACAATCGTCTCAACCTCCTCTGACAGTACTGCCTACATAAATAAAGGAAAACTAAGAGACGGCAATTATTTTTATTTACATATAACAACTGCTGAACTTGTTTTGCATTTGACATCATCATATCTGGAGATTTACCATTCATGTTCCTAGATGTACCTAGAATTTTTCTGAGGAAACATACCTACATGTATTAACTTGATATACATGTAAACCCCCACATTTTTTAAATGGAAGATTAATTCTAATGATAAGTGCCACCCCTTCCCAAGATAAGACCACCAATTATCAGCAGCATTTTATTGTAAAATCGGTAATTGTGAAGAACAACTCCCCAAACCGACTGTCGGCCGACAGATGGCAGACAAACGGCCGACAGTTGGCCGTCTGTCGGCCGACAAACGGCCAACAGTCGGCCGACAGATTTTGGCTAATGTGCAGGCGATCTGTCGGCCATTTGTCGGACAACAGTTGGTGATGTGTCGGTAACATGTCGGCAATGTGTCGGTAAGTTGTCGGTGGTTTACCTTCAGGTTTTTTCTAGATTTTCTTCAAATGCCGCTCCCGAGATGTATAATAAATTGAAAAGAAAGTTATATCCTCTTCAGTTAGGGTAGTTACTGCTTGAAGCTGGCGTCAATGTTGCCAAAAGCGACCAGGGTATTTACGCAAGTACAGCATTTCATTTTCAGCCGCCATATTGGAAAACATTATTTATACTCACATGCCATACCATAAGGGTTCGCATTGTATTGTAGGGCGATAACAGCGAGTGCGTGTCTCAAGAAGTTTATGCCTACGTTTTGCCAACTTTTGGATCAAATCATCTTCAAAAATGATTTCAGAGCTTGCCCAGTGGACTAAAAATTAAGCAGTTGACAAATTTATAACAAATTAAACTTCATATAAAAGAAAATCTCAGTGAGCGGTCAATTTTATCTAGTCTTTAATATTGCTTTCTATGTCGGTTAACTCCGGCTTTTTCTGTTCTATTTTACAGTAAAATGTCTGTTTTGGGAAACTGTCAGTAACCTGTCGGTCATCTGTTGGTGGCCTGTCGGTAACCTGTCGGCCGACAGACGGCCGACAGTCGGGTGAGGGGAGTTCTTCTTCACAATTACCGTAAAATCAATTAAAACAAACAGAAAAATGTAGGTATAGACTTTCAGTAACAGGTAGGGCTGCAACGATACACCGGTGCACCGGTGAACCGCGATATTTTTTGTCACGATACGAATATCGATATTTGAATGGGATATCGCTGTATCGCAAAACAACAAAATATTTCTCATCAAAAATGAAAAATTACTTTACCAACATTCAGAAATTACTGTTTTAATCAGTCTTATGACTCCTTACCCAAGTACAGGCCTTTTTTTAGCCACAGCGCTTCGTCGTTGCTTAGTATCGCTTCGCATGCTTCGAGTCACGTATTTATCAAGATGGCGGCACCAAAGCATTGCGTAGTTTCAATAAGTTGTCACCTGACACAGTCTTATGCGCCCGCAACAAAAACACGCGGGTCGCTCATCACGTTGGTTCTTTCGTCAAAATATCCAACCTCGTTCCCAGGGTCCTCTCTATATCAGAGAGGACCCTGGGAACGAGGTTGCAAAATATCTTCCTCTGCAGTTACAACTGGCACCGTCCTCTTATAAGTCAAAGGTATGGAAAGACTTTGGATTCAAAGTTTTTTACAATGGCCAAGGAGTAAGACACTTCTCGTTATATTCTTGTGTTATTTTTTACCATTTGTTAATTGTTATCAATGGAAATTAAAGATTTCAAAGCAGTTTAGTAACATTATGTCACTTGTCAGTTGTATGTTATGATGTATCGTATCGTGTATCGTATCGTGGCACTTGTACCGAGATATGTATCGGTTGCTAAGAAAATGTATCGTTGCAGCCCTAGTAACAGGACCTAGAACCTCTGCTCCCCTCCCCCTTCCAAAAAACACACACCCATCCCTATCTTCAAAAGGTCCAGTGAGATGCATATCAGTTTTACCCTTGGTACAATTTATGTTCTATGGGAATATACATGTACAGTGGCAATAAACAAAGGAAAATGCCAGATTCTACCAAGGGTAAAACTGAACCACAACAAATACATATATGCACAAATTATTGTAGTTTCATACAGACAATCAACAAATTAACACTCCCTTTCCCTGTTGGAAACAAACTGTAAGAATACCTATATCTTTGATAGTCCCCATGCCTAAGTCCATGCTGTCCTTGTGCGTCTTTGATGATCGGCAGAACTTGTTTTGAACAAAATGTTAAGTAAAATTTATCTTCTATGTACACATTCACTATATCTCTATAATTATTAAAGTCTTTCTTAACTCAAAATATGTTTTACTTAAGACAAAAGTTTTAAATGGGGCACAAGACATAGACAGTATCCTATGGTTCTCCAACTTGCAGTCTAAAGCTTTTGGTACAAACAGGCTGTAATAATTTGAACAACAGCACTTGAAATTAATACACCACAATTAACATCTTATAAACCTCGACAGAGCATATCAAGTTAATTTGATCCTCATTTAACTTGTGAATGCAAGTACATGTAAATGCAATGAATGAGTTATGCATCAGTCAATTCCAGCAGTGCCCATCCTCCCCCCCCCCCCCCCCGGGCTAACCCCTGGGCATTGGCATTTCTTGAACAAAAATTGGCAAATTCCCCAGGGTGGGGATGAAGGAACCGGGCAAATGCCCTGCTCCCAGGTTGATTGTTTTCAATCTCTCAATAGGTGATATAAGAATATAATACAAGTTGTTGCTTCTTAGCAATGAAGAAATATCTAAAATTGAGAAAATATACCTTTAAAAACATCCACAAGCTTCTCTAGTCCTTCATGGACTAGCTAATCTGCAACATAGTCCACGTCTTGGCCTATAAATGCCTCCATCACGAATACGCGACTCACTCCACGGTTTCGGAAACACGCGTCAAATGCCCGGCGGTCAACCCGAGGTACGCAAATGCCCCACCCTCGGGACAGGCAACATTTGGAAATGCCCCGCGGTTGCCCGGGGGGGATGGGCACTGCTGGAATTGACTGATGCATTATAGGACTAATTGCAATGACCACATTCTATTATCCCCTACATCCCTTACTAAGTTTTGGTCCCCTAAATGCCGTCATTGTTTTTCCAACAGGATGGAACTGAGCTAGCAACCACATGGAACTGAGTGAACAAATTTTCAAGATGGTTTTTCTCTCTCATCTCCTTGCAAAAAAGATACACCTTTCTCGAGTCCAAAAATTATGGAAACGAATATTTAACCCCAAGAATATTCAGCCAATAAGAAGTGACCATTGCTGATTAAAAAGCAATGAATTGATTTTTCATCTGGGTTTCTTTACCAACGTTTACAGACTAGTCAGTCCGTGACGAGTTAACTGAATCCCCTTGGTCTCGAAACGTCAAGACATGGGATTTTCATGATAAGGACCGACGAAAGCCGGCAAATGGCATGGCATATATGAAGTTGTAACATGACGTGTCCTATCGAGTATTAAAATTAATAAAAGCACTGTTTCAATCATTTAGCTTTTAAAAGCTATAAACTTCTTCCGGCAGTTTGTTACGTAAAGGCCCTACACAAAAAAAACAAATACCATACATAAAAGGATACTTTCTAAAGTCAAAAAAGTCTGCTGCAATCCAGCTTCCTCCAATGTTTCGTCCATATTCTTATCCATTTCTTCCTCCACATGAACAGGTTCACTTTGGGCCGACATATTGAAAGGGATACACGCTAAGAATTCTGGGACGGGTTCAACCCTCGTCCCCAGGCCCGTCAGTAGAAGTTTTGACGAGATGCCCTTCCTCGACTTCCTCCCTACTTATCACTTCCTTCTCCCTTTCAAAAAAAAAGAACACCTGATCGCAGATTAGCGGACCATTAACTATTTTATCCCAGGCCAGGGATTGGGCTGGCAAAAATTTGGGGCGGGGATGGGAAGGGGTGGGGGTGGTATTAAAAAGTAGGACGTTCTGAGGAAGGTTATGCACCTTTAAATGCTGCATACAAAGGGGGATATATTCTCAAAGCTTCTAAGCGGGATTTCACTTTACTTTCACTTGCCTTGACTTTACTTTTATTTGAACGCGGGACAATATGTGTTCCATACATGAGGTACCTAGTTGCTCTATAGTTGTTGCCGCTGGTTTTATAAAGCACGGGCTCCATAGGTCAGCTGTCTATTGACGATGCTTGACGATGCGAGATTGACGATGATGATGATCAGCAGACGAAGAAGCCATTAAAAATGTTAGCATTTCCCACTGTTTGTAGAAGCTACGCCATCTGTGGAAAGAAGATAACATTTGGAACTTCTGTATCGAAGGATCGGTGCGATATTGTTACTGTATACTGGTAGGTAAGGGATATTGAGTTTCCGTTTAAGTAATTTCCAAGCACTGCTGTCGAACCTCCATTGAAACCTTTCTACAACGGAATCGAAATGACCAGCAAAACGAATCTCAAACCACAAAATAACTTTTTACAATGGCCACTGAACAAATAAAAAACTGTTAAACCAAGTATTTGAAAAGTGATTCAGCCTTTTCCCCAAAGAGTTAAATACAAGCGATTTATATAATTACTGTTATAAGTTATTGTCGTTAACCATCACAGAGGGTGTAACAAAAATGGATTTTCCAGCTTGCGCCTCGGGTCAGTTTGTAACCATTGTGCACTAGCCCGAAGGCTTTCCTCAGTGTTCTCATTTCATCTGCAAACAAAAGAGTTCGAAAATATACATTACTTGCCCATCAGGCAAGTGATAAAATAGCTTGAAAAATACACTTACCTAGCACTGGGCTATTATGACAGGATTCTCTTTGTTTTAACACTGCTGATGTTTGGCTGTGATCCAGTGACACTTAATTCTATGCTAGTGTTTTCAGTTCTGTACAGCTATATAAGGGTACTTTATCACCATTTCGTTTTGGTGCAAGCTATTTACACAAGTACATTTACATTCTTATTTGCTGTATGTTATCTGAATTACTGTATAAACTAGTGTAGCCCAAGGATATGAAATTGCTGCGGTTATTTTGGTCTATTTTGTACCAAAGAAAAAGGGTTGCACATTATAAACGACAAATATACAGATAGTAGTTCTAGTAAGGTTTATAGAAGCTTACAAAGAAGTTCAACCACTTAGTGAGGTGAGGAATTTTTGATGTTGACAACAAGATTCTGCATTCAGCAAAAATCTAACAACATTAATTTTAAATATTTTGCATTTTGTGACAGCAAATGGATTGATAAACTCAAATTAAACAATAGACAAGTTAAACTGTAAGCCTTCTGTTCAAGTGCATATTTTTCTGATAGTTTATTTTGTTGTTTTATACTTGTGCAGCAGCAGCCATGGGGCAGGGACATGGACATGCCCACAAGAACAGGACTGTATCAACTTGGATCATTGATTTGAATAAGAATAGCATTATTCTTGAACAGCTGCTATTCTTATTCAAATAAGTGATCCAAGTTGATCCTGCCTCCTGTCATGTGCTTCTTGCTGGATTTTGCATCGGATTTCGAACCTTGAGGCCTTTTACAGGCTTTCATGTACTAAATCTTCAAGCACGTTGAGGACTTGAATCGTTTGGGCTTTCTCATATTTGCCGCACAAAAATTCTATATCTTTAAGTACTTTTTTCTGCATTTTGCAAAAACAAAGAATAAGAAAACTGAAGTCAACAAGAACAATCAGGGTAATATTTCCTGAATAACTAGGTAAGGAATTGTTTTTCTGGTGCAAATGAAGTAAAATTCACTGGCAATACCCAAATGTAGCATTACACCCTCAAATAATTAAATTATTTGTAATTCAGAAAAATAACTTTTATTTCCTAACTGTAATTTCATGTAAGGTGAACATTTATCAGTAGTTTTCTCAAAATGGGACGAACTTGTCAAAGACAACACCTTCAAGGTGAACATTTTAAGTTGAATGTTTCTCTGATGTTTACCCAGTGTAGATAATTTCCTTTGAAAACATGCCCTAGATTGCAGGAAGCAGCAACTGAGTGACTGTACATTTCAAACATTTTCTGGGGGCTGCATGCCCCCAGACTGCCCCAAGTAGGGGTGATACACATGTTAACTTGACTACCAGCCGCTCACTTTATTTCAATCAGACAGCAAGTCTAAATTGTAGGGATAACCCTATGTGATGGTTAGTTTCATCAGCCAGTCCAGTTGTTACCAGGCACCCAGGGTAACAAGTATGATCATTTTAAAAAGAAGTTATTTGAGGGAGGTCATAATCTAAACCTACTTGTAATTTGGAACTGTAATTATCTATTGTTTGGCTTACATCTTTTTCAATATTTTTGTAATAATTCCATCACAATAGGGTTTACTGACACCTGTTTTGCAGGTAGAAAAGTTATCATCTTTGTAACATGGATGCCACAGAATGGATACCTCATACAACGAAGTCAGGAAAGATTCTTTATTACATTAATCCAGTCACAGGAGAATGTAAATGGCAACGTCAACTTAACAAGGTTAGTTGTGTTATTTTTTATTATTCTTCTTGCATATATTCAACCCCTATCCCCCTCCAAATGAAAAACATATCCAAGAAATAAATTTGTACACAAAATGATCATGAAGCTGTGGAGAACATCACCACAACTTATGTTTACTGGTAAGTCTGGTAAGGATGTGATTTGTTGATGTACTTTGACTTCTTTCTACAGGAAGATAATCAAAAGGTCTGTGATTCCAATGTTCACTCCAGGCAGTTAGGTAAAGCCTCTCAAGCCAGCAGGTTACAGCCAAGTTGTAAGCAGGATGTCCAAAGCGGCTCACACACAAATACACATGCCTCGCATCTTTCGCAAACTCAACTCAGTTCTGCTAGTAATTGTGTTATTAGTAACAGCATTAAAGAAGAAAAACTGCACTATCCACCCTGTGAAAAGCAGTCTGTTGAACTATTCAACCATCAAGAGTGTGAAGTAACAGTGGACATCTTAGCAGAATGTGTAAGTAGCTGTCGGCAGTAGGATTGACTCCTCATGTTCAGTTTAAAATGTGTCATGAGTGTCACATCATAACAGGGACATAATTAAGTGGCTGCCCCAGAGAGAAGAGTAAATGAGTGTGTGGTTGGGATGAAAAACCATGGCCATCGTAGAGAGGAGACTGTTATATGGATTGAGGTGTCGGTTACTGTAGATTCAATTGTGTATATTATTTTATGGTCTTAAGGAAAGCACAGTTTGACTTTCAGTTGAGAGTTAATAATATTGGCGGAGATACAAATTGCCCTGCAGTGTTCTAGAAAAGAGAGGTGGAATTCTTTGACACCATGCCTAAAAATATCTGGAGCACTGTGTTGTTTCAGTATATCATCCTAAAAGTTTAAAGCTCTAGTTCAAAAATTGTACATTATTGTATGTAAATTACTGCAGCTGAGAATGACGGATTACAAGCTGAGTGATCACTGAATACTCAAAATAACTGTCTCTAAACTAACAGATAATAATGGAATGATTGTGTGAAGAGAAAAACTCAGAAAAAAAATCTGAGTTCACAGATGGGAATTGAACCGATGACCTTCAGTCTGTACACTAGGCAGATGCTCTAAACACTAAGCTACTGAGAACTCTGCAATGGAAATTGAAACAGAAATCTTTTTTTAAAACTTAAACTAACTTGGTACATTAGGGTATAGTTTATGGAAGATGAGAACATATTGTTGTAAAATGTTCTAAAATCAGAATAGGAGGCTTAATTTAGAACAGGGGGTTGCCTATTAGAAAAATACCTTTAAATGGAGCATTTAATTGAGGGGGGGGGGGGGGGTACCTAATATTTAATCATTGCAAACATGAAGTTGACCCAGAATTCTTACAAATGTATTTTGTCAAAGTCTCAGCCTGTATGATTTTTGTTTTCTCCTTCTAGAAAACTGCTCGTATTCATTGTGTTGAGAGTGGAGCTGTCAGCATTCCACAGCCAGCAGGTAAGCTCTATTAGTGGAATTCAGAATATGACAATCTAGTGAGGAGTTACTGTGCTACACGCTGTACCGTTGCCACAATTGTCATGGAGTGACCATAGAACTTGACAACTGCGCCTCTCATAGTTCTTGCACTTTAATTGGCCAGTTCAAACGAAAGCCATTAGAAAGTTGTGAAAAAGGCATCAGTACTTCACACAGCACTGTTACAGTCAAACGCATTCAACCGTAGCCACCCAACAAAGTTTTTGACATCTTTTTGACAAGTTTTTGATTACTTTGATGAGATTTACGGCTTCCAGTTGCTTTAAACTGCCAATCAGATGCCTTGAAAAATGGAAGGCGTGGTATCAACCGTTGCATGATTTGTCTTCAAACGTCAGAGTTTGAAAGGGTTTCAAACCTGAACGCTTCGCACGAGCGATTATGCCAAGTTCAGCTGACGATAAATAAATTTTATGCCGACAAAAATTTGGTCAAACTTAACTTTTCGCACAGGAAATGTTTTCTGGGTTTGTAAAACCAGTTGAAACTGAACGTTTCACAGATCGTTCGTATAAACCGTTGTGCAACCGGAAGCCATCAAACTAATCAAAAACTTGTCAAAAAGATGTCAAAAACTTAGTCGGGTGGCTACGGTTCAGCGCGTTTGACTGTAAACACATTGACTTTTTACCTCCTCCTTCAAATGACATTCAAGCCCCTCTCTGTAATTGTTTTTTTGTTGTTGATTTAGATTTATTTTTGCATGTTTTGGTTGGCTGATATAACACGGGCTAGTAAGGGTTGTGCATGTGAGCATGTTCATTACACGAGCCATATAGAACAGCATCTGTATATACAGGTGTATAATAGACAATTTTGCCAACAAACCTTTGAATGGCATGTTAGTAATGCTATATCCACCATTTATAAAGAACAAACTTGTGCAGCAGCCATTGGCTCAAGGCTTGTGTGTAGTGAACATGAGTTGTGTTGTACGTCATAGTCAGTATGTTCAGTCTGGTTAAATAACTGACTGATGGACTGTCTGACTGACCAGACAGACAGACAGACAAAAGTAAAGTAGTTTGGGATGTTGTAAAAAATATACCACTGCTACAGTGCTAGTAACCAGTTCTTTCTTTCAGTGGACATTTTACAGTCTTCTATCAAACAGTAATTATAGTGAATGATATACAGACTAAAACCTTCAATCAGACAGAATGCCTGGTCGCAGGTTATACAAACTTAGGTCACATCACTTCAAAGAACTGAACACATGCAGATTGACCTTGATGATGTTCAGAGCAATTTTTTAAGCATTAATTGAATTGTTGGTACCTAGTTTGTTTTGTTTATAGTGGCACGTTTTGTGTGATATTGTCTCCTCTGCTCTAGATTGTCACTTAGATAACGCGCAGATGTCGAACAGTGTATCCAAGGGAAGTGTTGGCCAACAGCAGATACTGCAGTGTCCCCAGTGCAATGAACAGTTTTCTTGTCCGAATAAATTTGCATCGCACCTTCGCATCCATCCAGAAGTCGATCCACTGAAGTGCCCATTATGTTCAAAGGAATATTCATCTTCCA
Source organism: Meandrina meandrites (assembly GCA_963693305.1). Taxonomy (NCBI): domain Eukaryota; kingdom Metazoa; phylum Cnidaria; class Anthozoa; order Scleractinia; family Meandrinidae; genus Meandrina; species Meandrina meandrites. The sequence continues at coordinate 19,364,675 of OY855912.1, read as the reverse complement.
CGTCTCTCAGCACACACCTCAGAACTCACACCGGAGAGAAGCCATTTGAATGCTCACACTGCCAGAAGTGTTTCAGTCAATCAAGTCACCTGACCACTCACATGCGTGTGCACACCGGTGAAAAGCCATATAAGTGCCCCAAATGCCCCAAAACATTTGGCCAATCAAGTCACCTGACTTTGCACCTGCGTATTCACAATGGTGAAAAGCCATTTCAGTGTCGCTATTGCACCAAAGTGTTTTCGCATTCGTCAGCTCTGAGCACGCATGTGAGAACACATACTGGTGAGAAACCTTTCAAGTGTCCACATTGTCCAAAGAAGTTTGGCCAGTCAAGCCATCTTAAAATTCATGTACGGACACACACAGGAGAGAGACCTTTCCAATGTCCACACTGTCAGAAGTGTTTTAGACAATCTTGTTACTTATCCAAGCATGTGCGAGGACACTCCTCAGTTAAACAAACAGCTATCCCTTAACAAAATCATATAGACTTTATTGTAATTATAAACCTGTACAAAGCCGCTCTTGTAAAGTATCTTACTGCTTTTCGTTTAGCGCATTTTTTAGTTAGAATTCCTTCAATACAGGCCTAAAATATGAATTCCAGCTTTCTCTTCGGACAAGCAGCTCTTAAAGGAACTGTGTCACGGATTTTAGCCAAATTTAGACATAATAAATGGCCACCAAATTAATTGAAGTGTAAAAATTAACCACTTAAAACAGTGAGGGAACATTTTAATAACATGGCAAGAAGGTACGGATGGACAAAAATTGCGAAAACGAGTTTTTGAAAAACCTATGCTGAAAATTATTCTCTCTTTTGTTTGAAAAATAAATAAATAAATTTATTTACAAAAGTGTCGATGTGTTTAGCAAAGCTGTAGCTCCTTATTACAACGCCCGTGAGATATTTGCTTGTAATGAAGCTATGGTTTTGTGATTAAGAGGAACTAATTTCGTTGCTAACATTAAGAGTATTTGTTGAGACGTAATAAAATAACACTAAATTCAGCCGTGATACAGTACCTTAAACTTTTGCTTGCCAGGGGAATTGCATTGTTGTCTCAGTTTACTTGTTTTATAATTTAGTTGTTAGACGACTTAGGAAAATCTACTTGTATCGGCCAACCAGATGGGACTTTTTTCAGCCCTGCAATACAACTTAAGGTATAATTATAAAAAAACAGCTCATGTTCTGGCGCTCGACTTTCTTACTAAACAGTGGAGGTTCGTACTTCCGTACGTGAATTTTTTTCTCTACTTTTTTTGGTGATTGCACAATCCCCTCCCAAATTAGCATCGCTCGTCCCTAAGCTAGTCTGTCAAGACTTGGGAAGACTGTTCTTATGGCCCAAAGGCCTAAGAAGTCGTTTCCCCCAAATTCCCAGTATTTTGAATATCACGAATTAAGTGACGTCTTTTAAGACATAAACAACTGAGCTTCATTCAGCAACTGCGTTCCGCATGTTCACTTGCCTTAATGACAAATGCGGCGTGACTTAATACCCAAGCCTTACTAGTAAAATGCTATGTTTACGGTGTTAATAGCGCGGTGATAACAGCGCCATAAGTCGAATTTTTCAACCAGCCTTAAATGACGGGTTCTTACATTCGCCTCTGGAGGGCCCTGTTATGATTGGCTAATAGTCGGGACCAGATTTGTTCGTAATGAGGGATGTTAATTCCCCGGCCAGTTGGTAACATGCGGGAACAGCGCGGCAAAGAGAGCTCAGGTCGTAGCAGAAATTAATATCTCTAATATAAGTATCCCGTGAGGTGATGGTGATCTTGGTTCGCTGTCATGTAAAAAGCACAGCAAACTAAAAATAAACATGTTTATTTTTATCTGTAATATTAAAAGATGTAATATAAAAATGTAAAAAGGAAAAATAAAAGTGTACGCGCATCGAAATCGAATTGGAATTTTGAGTGTTGGTTTTTATGGAGGGAGGATAAAGGGGAGAAAAAACTCTCAGAGCAAGGACGCGAGAAACTGAACCCAAATATGGCGCCGAACCCGGGCCACATTGGTGAGAGCGGAGCGATCACAGCACTGCGCCATCACATTTTGTTTGTTTACACGTGTCTCATTTGAGGAAACAATTTGTGACTTTTATGTGTTGAAACATTCAATCAAGTTCAGATTCAGATTGGAATGAGAAAAATCCAAGCAAGCTATGCACACGTTGTCACCTACGCAGCGGTTTGCTTATTCAGACTTAGTAGTTTAGTCAGCGAAGTGCTAATGAAGATCAATGGAAATCTTGCTTTAGTGTCACTGGCGATAAACCTGACAACTCAGGGCTGATTGTTTTGCTTCACCCCCGATACGGTTGGAGAGGTTTAACAGGTGCTGCTTGTATAAGTTAACAGGTACATTACAGCGGAGCAATTCACACGGTGTAAGCAGCAATTGCACGTAATATAAGAAACACACTTACTTTGCAGCCGTCAGGACTGAAAAGGTTTGAGTCATCTTATTCTTTTAATCTGTAATCTTATAAAACTTCACTGAGATAGCTTTATTTCAAGTTTCAGTGTCGCTACCATTTTCTTCAAGATGTTGTGTCAATTCATAAAATTTCAGCCAGATTAGGCTTGAAATAATTGCTAGTTTGAGGCGATGTAATGTGATCTGTATAGAAAAATAATGTTTGCTATGGGCAATGATAAAAAATGGATGTTGTTTACTGATGTTTTTTATCTCCATTGAATCTCTATTTATCTTGTACTCCCATTTACGACAGGATTTCAGGGTCTCAAGGAAAAATGAGAGGATTCGTGGGTCGGAAGACTGGCTTAATAACTGCTTTGGGGATCCTATCAGTGTTAGCAGCAGGTAAATATACGAGAACTATAAAGTACTCCAGTAAAAAGCGAACTAAAAACAATAATAATAAACAATAGTAACTTCGTAAATGCACGACGACTAGATTCTTAGGCATGAAATATTTATTACTGTTTTGCAATGTCACCCTGCAGACCCTGCCATTGAAGTGCTCCTAAAAACGCCTTTCGTAATTTCGTTTGGAAGCTTCAAAACTGACGCAGTGTTTATTGTTACGTCAGCTTGAAAATGGACTTTTTACATTGTCCAAGATGCCTACAGACAACCCGAATGTTTGAGCTAAATCAGAATTGGAATCTGGGGGGTAGTCCCAATAGTGGACAACACGACGAGACACCGCCTGAATGCGCCACCTTTTTCAGGCTGTAGAAAAAGGGCAACCTTTTCTGTCAAAAATAATATATAAACACTGGGTAAAGGCTTGGACCTCCGAGCAGGAAGGGAATTTTTTCATTTACTTATACTTGAGTGATTTTCTAGAAAGAACAACGAGTAGGAAGGTAGCTTGTCAGTTTATATCAAGCTCACTTTGCCTTCATGTTGCCGCCCACAGTTTCACTAGCTGCACAAGAGAAGCAGTTTATGTGCCATAACAAGGTAGACTTGGCGTTTATCGTGGATGGTTCGGGGAGCGTAACAAGGGAACAATTTAAAATCGGGAAGAAATTTATCGCCGACCTCATAAAACACTTTGACATTTCAAAGGAGAAAACGAACGTGGCAGTGGCGTCTTACAGTCAATACGTGCACACAGGAAGGACATTTAGTGATGATGCTTCTCGAGAATCTGTCTTAAAGTCGGTGGATGGGCTCCGTTATGAAGGAGCAGCAAGTAGACTTGATTTTGGGTTTGGTCTTCTGGAGTTTAAGCTTTTCGATGCCAAAAACAGGGCGAGGACAAATAATAAAGGTCAGTCTTACAGTGTATTGCCAAGTTTATTTGGACTAGTTTAGTTTATGGTTGTTTATAAACACCATATCTTGCTTTCCTTTACACTGTAATTGAAAATAATTTTAAACAACCTGTCTTGTCAAATTGTTGTCTGGCTACAAATTTTATTTAATTTTCGTTCGAGTCTGGTAATAAATCCTAGCGCTCGAATGGCAATAAAAAACAAATTGTGAAATGAATGAAATGATTCTCGCAGTGTGAAAGTAATTTAAGCGTTTGCATTTTTAGAACCTCCAATTAACCTGCTCCCGACGTATCAACGCTTCATAGCTCAGTTGGTAGAGCAACGCACCGGTATCGCGGAGGTGATAAGTTCAAATCCCGTTGTAGCCTTGAAAGTTTTTTCAGGCTAAAAAATGCAATTAAATTGCTTTCACAATTCGCGGATCATTTCATTCATTTCATCATTTATCCTTAGTTCATATATGTATTTCAAATATTCATTACGTCAAAATCACAATGTTTTGCAAAATATTTATCATTCGTGCTGTGAAAAATTATTCGTTTTTAACAAATCACCAGTAATTGTTTGCAAATTATATGGATAAATTTCTTTGAACAGTCCCAAATCATAAAAGAAATGAACCGAAGTATTAAGGCAGGGCGGAGGCTTTAGTCCAAAACATAACAAGCTATTTTATCTACAGGTGTGAAGAGGGTAGCTGTGTTCATAACCGATGGTTTTAGCACGCGAGGCGTGGAATTTACCAGGAAGAGTGCTGATACACTAACAAGGAAAGGCATTAAGCTGTTTTCCGTGGGAATCTCTAATCATATTGATAAAGACGAACTGGATTTGTTGGCAAGCAAACCAAGTCACCAACTTATTTTAGACTTTCCTGGGAAGCCTTTCACTAAAGAGCAAGTTGAACGCTTTGCAAAAGAGATCTGTAACAACAAATAGGAAATGAAAATTGCACATGTAAAATATTTGGATTGACTTGGAATAAAGTGTTCACTTATAAGGGTCTTATAATAAATACTGCGTGGCAACAATACAAATTAATATTCAGTTGAAGAAATTCCGGGCTTTGTGTAATCACATAATGAACCCGAAACGATCATACTAAGCGTATCAGATGAGTAAGTCACGAGAGAAGCTTGGGTCAATGTTTGGCGTAACTTAGTTACGTTCAGGTATTACCATGGGAAACTGGTCCAGTTTCCATTGGTATGACGTCATTGGCAACAAACAGCACGCGAAATATTGAGAGATGAACTTACTGAAGAACGAAGCAAAATAAGTCAGTTCATCAATTCATCCTTCTCTATTTGCGCGCAAATAAACGGCTTTGTTGCTACTGACAACAGACAAGTTACCATTGAAAACCCGGCCAGTTGGCCATTGCAGCCAGTGGCAGATCCAGGGGAGGGATCAGGCGCCACCTTATTTTTTCGGAATAGCGCATTTCTATGCACTGCCGGAATTAACTTCGCAGAATTCAACATTCATAGTCAACTCTTCAAAAGCGGGCCCCCTTTGGTGAAGGTTTGGATCCGCCACCGGTAGCGACATAATTTAACCCAAAACTTCGTCCCAAAATTTCTTCATGTATTACTGTACCCTTTCAAAACCCATAAAATGATCCCAAAGAACTCTAAAGGGCGAAATAGCATCGATCCACAATGGGAAAAAAGCTGAGAAATGCAATGGGAGAGTATGTGTGTTACAGTGGTGAGAGGGCTCGTCTTCCACCAATGTGGCCCGGGTTCGATTCCCGGACCCGGCGTCATATGTGGGTTGAGTTTGTTGCTGGTTCTCATCCTTGCCCCGAGGGTTTTTCTCCGGGTTCTCCGGTTTTCCTCCCTCCAAAAACCACCGGACTCCTTTGATAGCAGTGCTCTTCGCACTGATGGGTTATCCTGTCTAAATCCTCGAAATATTCGAAATTTAATTTAATCTAATCTCCGAGAGTCAAAGCCCCAACTGCCTTGTCCCCAGACGTCGCTCCCTGGTCACGCGCGTTGCACTTCGCGTTATGGGATTGTTAATTGCCTCGGTATGGGCCTGAAAGAGATACTTCTATTGCCCATCAAAAAGAAATTAATCACTGCCTGCCTTTTGAAATATAAGCAGTACGGAAACCGAGGTGGCTCAGCCATTTTCATTTTCTTTTTTATTTGCCTTTGCATTGTCATTAGCGTTTTCATTTTGGTTTACATTTTTGTTTTAATTTACATCTGAATTTTCATTACACTTTTTATTAGTTACGTTTTCGTTTTGAGCTTCATTTCGCTTCTGTCATCACTTACCATATTTCAAAAGGCAGGCAGTAACACTTAAACAAGCGAATTGAGGCACTTGCCACGGTAAAATTCTTGACTTTTATTATTTTTTTTTCATGTTGCTGTGAGAAGGCATGCATTACTAGTTAGTAATTAAATATGGAAGAAGTGTTTCTAGGCTTCTATATTTCAAAATTTGACCCCCTACCAGCCCTACCTTCGGCGCTTCGCAATTGCCTCTGGCTATGGGACCTACGGGCCTGAAAGGGGCACTTCTATTGCCCATCAAAAGGATTTGTGTCACTTGAAGACAAGCCTTGCCATCCACCCAAGTTCTAGTGATTTTTCTTATATAAATGTTCAAGCTTTCATTCAAAGTAAAGTTACAGTTCAGAAATTTTTCTTGCGACCCGACCCCGGACCCGACGGACCTGATCGCCTCCACGAGAAGAGCCTGGGTACAAGTGCTGCGGTCGTGCTGCGTGGCCATCTTTGATTCGATTTCAACATGGCGGACGTGTGTGATGTTGGTACGATGTTTCTTCTTCATAGATGAGTTTGGTTTGGAAACAACGATTTTACAACATGCGGCCATGATTTTGTTAAGACACCAGTGTCTTGTCATTCTTGGCTTGTTCCTGTTGTCATTTCGTGGATGTGCCTGGTTTAATGGCAAGTATGTGGCTTTTGATCATGATACTTTTAAGCAGTTACACCAGTAAATTGAGCTCCAAATGCACTGGGAACGAACAACGGCTAGCCTGTTATTAATATATAAAAATAGCACTTCCGTCAGACAAAAGTCTGAGTAGCTCTCTAGTTAGCCTCAATAGGCTCTGATTGGCTGTTAGGTGTAGTGCATGGTGTCCAGTCTTACCCATTGCCCAGTAGGGTTCAGTCGACTCCACCCATGTGCTAAGGGAAGTGCTCAGGCTCTTTTCAGTGTTACATGCATGCCATGCATAGTGACTATCTTTCAACCTGATCCTTCGACATCCATCTTTTCATATGCTATGTTACCAGGCCAATTCGGATGTGCAGTCGGTTTGCTGTTCAAGGACATGACAAATTTCCACTCAATTGTTTCTAGTTATTAGTAGGAAAGTTAGGACTGGTGTGAATCTGCTTGGGCTTCTGATTACTTGATCAGAAAACCAGTCTAGTCGCAAGTGAATCTGCAGGCTGCAACTGTGAATGGGAAAATGAGTGATCTGCTGGCTTCCAAGATTTAACCACCGGGCGTTACTAAACACCGGAACGGAACGGAATGACCGGAATGAACCGGAATGAACCGGAATGAGTTGGAATGGACCGGAATGGACCGGAATGATACCGGAATGGATCGGAACGGAACGGAATGAACCGGAATGAACCGGAATGAGACCGGAATGGACCGGAATGGACTGGAACGGAACGGAATGAACCGGAATAAACCGGAATAAGCCGGAATGGACCGGAATGGACCGGAATGAGACCGGAATGGACCGGAATGGACCGGAATTAGATTTATTTTATAAAACTCACTGATGTCAGTGACTGGTTTTCAAAAACATTTCTTTTTATAAAAAAATGAGTTTCTGAAAGCTGACTTTCAGTCATTGACCGTTCAAATAATTCTATTTAGTAAGAGTATTTTGTTATTTTTTACGTTTATTTTTTTTCAAAATAAAACGTTGAGGTAAAGAAACTTAGTTAGTCATAAAGGGTCACATTTTATCAAGGAGCGTGCACTGATTAGCGGTCGTCTAGCTAATGTGCACGTTCGGTAGTTGTTTAATCAAAGACATTCTAGGTGTTGGTCTTTTCTGCTTTCCAGTAATCGTCTTGTTGTACACCCCAGATTTGTACGTACGCATAAGAGACCAAAGTTACTAGTTATAACCATGATTACCATAAACTTTGTTATAAGATAACGAATTATTCCTTTTGTTATTACTATAAACTATTGAACTTACTTGACAAGGAAAATACGCGCTGATAGTACAACTTAGGATCACAAATGTCTCTACCAAGCGTCGAAGCTCGAACATGTGAAAATGATAAACTATTACCACGAATAAATCACTTGTCTGTACTCAAACATAATACACGTATGTTGTCAAGGAAACTCATCGATAGCATTTTTGAAACTGAAGGTGTTAAGTTGTGCAACAACATTTCGATCGTATCTCATAGTGTAAAAAAGGCAAACTGTTCCATCCAAACACAAGTTGAAATGTTTTAGTTTTTTGAGTTCAGCTAAAGAATAAGCGATTATATAGAATCAATTTATATTATGTGTCACACTTTCAACATATCCATACCCACCCCGAACACTTCTCTTACTGAAGTGGCTGCTTTCCAATACAACGGGTACTCAAAATAACCAGGAATATCATTGCAAAAGCGACTTCATCCCTCCCAACCCACAACAAACAAGCACGGAGAAATGTTTTTTGAAAACCAGTCGCTCACATGAGCGTGTTTTGTGAAATGAATCTCATTCCGGTCCATTCCGGTCTCATTCCGATCCATTTCGGTATCATTCCGGTCCATTCCGGCTTATTCTGGTTTATTCCGGTTCATTCCGTTCCGTTCCGGTCCATTCCGGTCCATTCCGGTATCATTCCGGTATCATTCCGGTCCATTCCGGTCCATTCCGGCTCATTCCGGTTCATTCCGGTCATTCCGTTCCGTTCCGGTGTTTAGTAACGCCCTTAACCACCTGAGCATGAAAGATTTTAGTGACACCAAGGGCTGCAACAAATGGGCTTGGTGAATTTACTTAATTATAGGCCCACTGATGATAATATGTTGGTCGATATTATTGCAATAAAAAGTGAACCAACAGTAATCATAATAAAACAGACATTTCTTAAGTGACTTACTTTTTAGAAAGTTGAGCGCTGGAGTTCTGTGTGGGAGGTTGAGGGTTCGAGCCCAGACAGGACCAACACTCAGGGTCTTAAAATAACTGAGGAGAACGTGCTGCCTTTGCAACTATATCTTCAAAACCCTTTTGACCTCTCAGAACTTTTATGATCAGATAAGTAAAACTTAGCAGCTAGCTATCTTGGGACTCCTTCTTCCATTTGCAATTTTGGTAAACAACATCCTCGGAGACCCAGGGGCAGTTAGTCGGGGCAAACCAAAGTAAACCGGGCAGAAATCGTAGCGCAAAAGTTTTCTCTAAAAGTAAAAGAGCCCCTGGGAAACGAGTCTCTCCAGACCATCTCCAAGCCTTTGTGCGAATGCTGGCTCCTGATTGAGCGAAATAAATCCTTTGTATTATTTTGCCCAATCAGTGAACAGTAACTTCAGAGTCACTTTCGTGTGTTCTTACACGGCATTTTATTTCAATGTACATTAGAGAACCACAAAAAAGTCGGGGAATCATTTCGGATGTCAGAAAGAAATATATTAAAAGATCTATCCAGATATTTTCACTTGGACTGATCAGAGGAATCGAAAATAGTGGCTTGTTTACCTGTATGTGACGCATTGGCGGCCGTTCGGCACACTCGTCTGATATCGTCTGGCATGTGCAGTAAAACAATGTACGCAGTGCGGAAAAATTGCAGTCGGCCAAAAAATATTGAGATAAAGTTAGAAAAACGTAAAATCAAACATACAAGCCAGTACTTTCAATCCTTTTAACCCCAAATAAAAATTTCAGAAAACTGAGCCCTATAAGCTTACATCAATCACTCACTTCATTTATTTTTATATTTTTTTTTATTTTCGGATATTTCGGCCAACTGGAATATTCCCGTGCTGCAAAGAAATGCACGCACGCAAAGAAGTGCACAGACGAGTACCGGTATGCCAAACCGCCCCCAATGCATTGCACAGGTAAACAAGACGCAATTTATATTTACGATGCCTCTGATCGGTCCCAACAAAAATTACCGTTGGATGTTGAGATATCTTTCTTTCTGACATCTGAAATGACTTTCGGCTATCTAATGTTAATTACAATAAAATATGGCTGATACAATAACCGCCGTGTAAGAACACACGAAAGTGACTCTGAAGTTACTGTTTGCTGATTGGGCAAAATAATACAAAGGATTTATTTTGCTCAATCAGGAGCCAGCATTCACACAAAGGCTTGGAAATGGTCTGGAGAGACTCGTTTCCCAGGGGCTTTTTTACTTTTATGGAAAACATTTGTGCTACGATTTCTGCCCGGTTTACTTCGTTCTGCCCCGACTAACTGTCCCTGGGTCTCCGAGGATGGGTAAACAAACAATCTCTCAACTTATCTCCTCAGCTTTTTGAAGAATTAAGAGCCTGAGTAAAATTCATAGCTGCAGAAATATGCCACACTTGTGATTGGCTGACTGCACTTTGCATGTAAAAAGTTTAAGATGGATGTTGAAAAATCAGGTTGGAAGTTAGTTGCTATGCATGTAGAACTGAAACTGTCCAGTGCAATTTCTATGTGTACATGGTGAACTGGTGTAATTACGGTAAAAAGGCAAGAGAAGTCTAAGGATGCCTGATATCGATACCATATATTTATACCATCATTAACGGAGATGTGCTCGATAAATAGTGATACTTATGAGAAATATTGATGCATTTTGATACTACTCATGATGTAGCAATGCTTTGTCCATCTCTTGAACCCATGTTCTTGTTAGCACCAAGGAAATTTGCATGCACTGAACCCTGCAGTGTTTCCAAGTTAATTCTTATTTAACTGGACAACAATCAACATGTACTTGTATCAAAGGAGTGGTTAACAAAATTGGATGAGCACAAAATCCAAGTCCAATTTGTGTATTCATGACTTTTCCATTTTTTCCAATTATCATTGATTCAAATCAAATGTTTCTTTTTGTGTGTTTGTTAATATATTTTCAGTGCAGATACACACCGATTTCCAAAATCTCGTCATCTCTTCACGAGTGTTGGAAAAGTGATTGAGATTCCTGATGGATCCATGAACAAATTTTCAGACTTGCTCCAGAAGAATGAGATTAACTTTGTACTCTTTTATGCCCCGTGGTGTGGACAGTCATGGAATGCTGCGCAAGAGTTTAGGAGAGCAGCAAATATCCTACATAAAGAGGTTTGGGTTGATAAGATTTCAATTGAGCTTCAACTGGTGTCAGTGTAAAGTACATTTTATTGTTAGTAGTACTTTATTTTGACATCACACTCATTGTGTTCCCTTGACCCAATCAGGATTTTGTAATATATTGCACTAATGATCTAATTAACCTGGAAAATGTTGAAGGGGTGACATGTTTTTGTGAGGCCTTCCAACGGGGGTAGCCGTGTCGCAATGTCGCATGTTTCTGAGAACGGATGTCACCTAGTCAAAAGCTGTAAATGTCACTGTCGTTTTTTCCGCATTGTGTTGCTGTCGCATTGTGTCGCTGTGGTGTTTCAGTGCCGTAATGATGTCACTTGTCGCTGTTAAAATGTCCCTGTGTCATCAGTATTCAGGGTCATGTCACTTGTCGCTTTTACGCCTTGGAAGGCCTCTTCTGTGGGGTAGGATTTGACTTGACTATTACTGGTACTTACATTTGGTCCATAAAATTGCCCTAATATGAATGTTCTAATATATTTTAGTAACTAGCTACCCTCCTGGATACTAAGAACTGCTCCCTTTCTTTAACAAACATGAACCACCTTAACCACTACTTACATTTTGCTTACTTGTAAATAACAGGAGCTGGAAATGCAAGTTGTTTTTATTGATAATACAGGTATCCTTTATTGCCATTAACTGCTGGACAGGTACCTGTTCCCAGCAGCAAAGAGTTGATCTGTTTCCCAAACTTGTTGCAATTCACACACGTTTTGATGGAGTGGAGTACAAAGGAGTACATAGAGCTTCCAAGATGGTGAGTTGTTGATTGATAGAAAAGTATGTGCAAGACCCAGTTGAAGCACTGAAACTTTTCAAGTTGTTTACATTAAGTACGCTGTACCTAATATGACAGAATTTCATAGTTGTCAGTATGAAAGTGAGTAAGATTTAACATTGGGAATTGGTGCTTCAAAGGTTTGTAGGGCACCAGATTAATACCCAACATGGAGGTATCCATGGCAACTCTGGAAGTGGAAACCACTCATGCAAGCAACCGCTAGCAGGCATTGCGGCAGCCATACTAAAAGGGATTTATTGAAAGTATTCTACTTGCATGAAGAACTACTTACCTGGATAACAGCAATCTAAAGGGTGCGAGGCCAGGAGAGAGAGTGCAAGAATCCACAATAATTCACATTGAGGAAGCAGCATTGATATGTGAAGATCGGCTGAAAAAAAATGCACATGTAATGAACCCACAACAACGACCCTGCAAATCCTCTGTGCGTTACCCCACAGGTTGCATGCGACATAAGGGCAGACTGCTGACTCTAGGTTAACTTTGCCTAAATAGTATTTAGCCACTACATTTTAACCATCAACAACAGATGAAGCTTTATACCCTCACTAAATTTTCATCTCTTCATAGCTGTTCTCGCATCAGGGAGAAAGAAAACCTTTGGGACCTCAGGGTAATTTTGGCCATTTACAAATTAATGAAGATTTGTTATATCATTGCAGGTTGCATTCCTTTACTCTGTTATCAGACCATTTGTGTACATAGGTACTAATGCAGAGCTTACTGTGACAAAAACGTCAAGCCAGGTAAAGCCACAGGGCAGCATGGAAAGCATGTTTTATGTTACAATTTTCTGCCAGGTGGTAAAAAGTGAAATACTGTAATGTTGTGCTTCAGTATGGAGCTCAGCTGTTTGCAGCGGAAAATGCTGAATGCCTGCTTTTCTCATAATATGTGTAGAATCCTAAATGACTAAAAGAGCTTGCTCTTAATTCTAAGTTTCATTCTAAATCATTTATCATGTATGTAAGTGGTCAAATTTTGCATGTTTGTGTAAAACAAGTTTTTAAAAGGATAGCTAAATAAACATGAAATAATACCCTTTTACTTCCAAATATTTAACTTAATAAGCTACATGTACACTGTACGTTAACACTTTTTAAGTCAGTCTTTCATCTCTATGTCTCAGGAGCTTGTCATAGGTTACTTCAACAAGACAACGATAAATAGCAAGAAGTACAGAACATTCTTTAGTTTGGCGTTGCAGTTTAATGCTAAAGGTACGTTCAGATATGTTGCATGTGCCCTTGGTATTACTACATATTTCTGAAATGCAGTAAGAATGGTCCAACGAACCCTGGGAACGAGGTTGTACTGTTGGCCGCAACTACTACTTCTACTCAAAGATTTCCTTCTTGTGACATACTGGTAGGAGCAGACAGTGGCAAATACAAATGAATCCAAATAAACCCAAAAGTAGACATTTTCTATCTTTAAAGGATGGACCTTTTTTTTTACAGGGGGAAGATGACATCCGGCTTTTCTTGCTCTAATAAGGGGATGGGTTCAATAATTTTCTGTATTCACTATTGTGCAATATGATGATGCTCTAAATAGTTATTTTGAGTAATGTTGATTAAGGTTGAATTTTGCTATCATTTAATTGAAACCCCAATCCAATTATTTTGTGCTATGGTGGGTGTGGAACTGCTCCACACACTGTGTTTGTACCCAGGCATGGCTGTTACCAAGCGTTGTGTTGCTGTATATCAGCCTATCAAAATGTGCACTCAAACAAGGAACATTTAAAGGCTACTGTCTCCATTGGCAGAAATTCCCTCCAACAAATACAACTAGATTTTGACAGCATGGAAATTTTAGACATCTGTTCCTAGTGGAACAAGAGATTGTTTCAAAGAGCATGGTACTCCTCCACAGAAAAGAACTTGATTAATGAACCTATTGACTCTCCACAATATACTTGTTGCAATCTCAAGAATTTTTAACTTTTTTAGCTTCAACTGTGGTGTTACATTATAGATTGTGAAGATGATCTTTTTCAACAATGACACGAGCATGGGACAAAGAAAAATTCTGAGTCCCTGACGGGAATCGAACCCATGGCCTCCCAGATACCGGTTGGGCGCTCTCAGAATTTTTTCTTTGTCCCATGCTCGTGTCATTGTTGAAAAAGATCATCTTCATTATTTATCACCGAGCTTAAAATTTACCATCTTTATTATTTACTATTATAGATTGTGTTTTGATGTTTTTTTATTTTTTTCACAATTTAGCATCCAGGCCTTTGTTTGCCGTTGTGACAAGTGCCGAGCTTGCTTTGAAAGCAGGATTTGATAACATAACAGAAGTGACATATCATTGTCTCAACCAAGCTGTAGTGGTAAGTTTTATGTTAATTGATTTTCACTCTATAAAGTTATTATCACTGTTTAACCATTTCACTTCTGACATTATCTCAAATTTCACGTTATTTTGTGACCCACTTTCTTCTTTTTGGTAATTTTTTGAAAGAACTGACAAAACCAAAACCACTCCACTGGAGAACATCTTGTTAAACATAAGATTTCAGTTACCAACAAGATGAAAATGTTAATTAAAATAAGTTTATTAACCAGTGTTTGGAGAAGACATACAGTCATAGTCATAATCTTAGACAATTCTGTCCAAGGGGGAAAGGAGCAATAAGGGTAACCCTATGTGAAGCATGAACCTGTGAAACAAGGCCAGACCACAACGCTACTGGGAACTCTTAATCTGTGCCTTACTCTTTGTGATAGGTGTGTGTGGCTTCTTTAATGTCCTTGCTGACCATATAACACTGAAGATGCAAGAGACAGGGCCTAGGTTTTTTAGTCCTTATCTGAGGAGACTAGAACGTTTAACCATTTGCAGATGTAGTCACAAAGGCAGCACATTCTCCTCAGTTATTTAAAGGCCCTGAGTGTTTGTTTGGTCTGGGGCTTGAACCCTCAACCTCTCATACAGAGGTCCAGATGGTACTCAACCAATTGAGCTAACCAGGCGGCAGTACATACATTCCTTAGCCTGCAGATGGATTTCTGCCTGTTGCTTCATGCTACGTGTTTTGACAGTTATTATTGTTATTGTCAATCATAGAAATACCCCTCAAGTACTAACTTTATAGTTAAAGATCTCACCAGATGGATTGATGCAAATAGATGCGAGGTAACTTTAATTGTCCTACTATTTCGGGCTACTATTACATCATTCTGGATATCAATAAAATTGATGATCATGTGTAGCATGCATCCACTTGATTTTAGAAATATTACCACCTTGCCCTACTTCTGGATGACAAAATACTTCACCCAATGATTTCTTTTTAACTAAAGGAAATTGAAGATAATCTTGGTCCACTAGCAAGTTAACCTCTGACATACTACTAGTACTACTATGTTATATTTTGTGATCAACCCTGAGTGCAGTAAATTGTTTACATAATTTTTTAAAATCATTTATAAGAACCTGCTGCCCTTAGACTGTTTTCATTATCTGACAAAATAGGACATTAATAAAACTGATGTTGGGCTATTTGCCCTCCCGCTGTGTAGTACTGCCATTGCTATCAGAAAACAAGCTTCTCTCAGTTTTTTACATGGGTTTACCTGTACAGCAGTTGATAAATTCTCTGTCAATCAATCAGTGGATGCATAGTATCTTAGTTATTTTTATAAGTAATAATACTGGACTGTGCTTTTTGCTTCAGCTTGTCGTTCAGCTTGCTCCTAGTGCTGATAGGAAAGAGTATTTTGTGCAGCAGTTGAGCAAGGGGCCAGCTCTTATTTTGTTTCTACCATCAAAACTTTACATGGGTAGAGTAAATCGACATCTTTTAGAAGTGGTAAGTTGTATTAAAATTTCATACCCTGTAGTTAAATGATCCACATATCCTTTTCTGCACCATTCATCTCTGAATGCTCACAGCATGTGTTAAGTGATTATGAACTTACAGAGGGACCCTGACTAGATGGGAAACTAATTGACATGGAGCTGTCATGGCACTTGAGTATGTGTGAGTGTGTGTGTGTGTGTGGCGGGGGAGGGGGGGGGGGAGGTACTCCCATATATGAGCTATAGCAATCAGAGAGTATTAGAATAGGGTACTGACCCCTTGTAACATTACTGACAAACAAAGAATTGATAAATAGCTCTAGGACAGCATAGGAATTTTCAGTGTTGCAAAAATGCAGCTGAACATGATATAGTATAGGTTACAGGTCTCAGAATGCCATTGGCATACCCCCAGCTAAAAATTAGAATGGTACACCCCCCCCCCCCCCCCTCCCCTCCCAGGCATATGGACCACACACATACACCACCTAACCAGCTCACCTTATATGCACCACACTTCATTTCATCCATACTCAATGAAAAACATTTCTGCAATTGGTACATGTAAACCATGCATTGTGCATGCACAAACCAACTCACTTGTGTGGGGTTGGACAGTTTCCAGACTGTCTGACATGTAAATTATATTATTGTAACAGTTATGGTGTAGTTTTCCTGTCTTAACACAGGTTAATGCCATGATGATACATGTTCACATGTAGCTTCCTAACTTCATTTAGACTTCTTTAATATTTATTTTCTCTGTTATTCTTTGTTCTCACCCAATGTACTAATCAGAATGCTTTTGCTGTGTTTTTCTTTTTTCACTTCAGTACACCCATGCAGCAGCACTCTATTTTAACTGTTCATGTAACAGAACTAGAATTAATTCTGTTTCTCAAAGATCAGAAGCCACTAAAAGAAACAACACTGCTGGGACATCAGTGCAAATGAGTTTTGATAAACAAGCTTCAGATGTTTCACACTTTACAAGGCTAAACATTATAAACAGTCAAGGAGACATTTTAATTACACAAAAAGAGTTGAATGTACCACATTTAATGACACCCCTGAGGACTTGCCAGTCATTTAAAGTACAAAAACAGCGCGACTTCCTCGGAAACAACTATAACATCTGCAATGTATGCCACACTTTTCAGAATGTGGTCTTTGGATTACCAACCTTACTGAAAAATAACATTCTTTCAACATTATCCACCTCCATTAATGGTTGCAGCACCGTGAAACCTCTTTATTACCCACTTGCTGTAACAAGTATCTGTTGCACTGTTCAGATGACAGAAACAACCAAATATATGTCATCTCTAGAGCAAATCAAAACTATAAGTCTGGAGTCTTTAACACGAATGGAGAGGAGTCTGGACAATATTTTAAAAGAATTACTGGGTTCAATTGGTTTGAAAAATGGTTATAATCAAGTGACAGGAAACAATTCATTGAATGAACCTGAGAATGGCAAAAGAGACACTGCTCCACATTCTTCTCCTGTTTTACAAGAACACCACAGCTCTCCTAACAATTCTTCCACTGATGTTGTTGGTAACAACAGCTGTGTACCTACAGGTCGTGTGACACAATTCACTGGAGCAGGTTGCTATAGTAACAGATCGGTCAATTTCTTTGTCATGGATTCCACAGAGTACTGGGGAGTGGCCGAGAGACTTGGTGTTAATAGCACTTCTCACGTTGCCTTGGTCATTGTTGATTTAGAGGTAAGGTAATTATATTACTACAGACAAACCCTCCTTTCTCATGTATGGTGGTTACTTAGGCATAACGACAGACACACAAAGGTGTCAATATTGAGTTGTATCCCTATAACATCACCCTTAACCCTTATTTTAACACCACTGACTGAGTCATGAACTGCTTTCTGCCACAAAAAATTCTCTGATTCAAATGATGTTTCTATATTGTATTAATGTTTACGTGCACTTACATTATGGGTTAAATAGTCTCCTCCAAAGTTGCAGCAAAAGTACACTACCTCTAGCTATAACAAAGACATGTTGAACTATAACTTCCCAGCTGCCACCAGCCTCATTTTTATTTATTATTGTGGCTAACTTCATTATTTTGTTTTTGAACTATTTTATTTGTTATAGAATGATGCTCAGTATGTCTTGGACGAGCAGTTAGAAATCACTAACTCCTCAATTGGTGAATATAATGACGTTTAACTGTTTTATTAGTTTTGACCAGTGTGATAGATTGTTATTAGCATTTATCACATAAATCTTCCATTTTTAAATATTTTAGGCTTGGAAAACATTTTTTATTATATAAACTGCAGTGGTATAGCGAGTGGTAGCAAATCGAGAAAAATGGTATCACAGATGTGTGGATAAAAATGGTATCCACACAGTGTGATATCATTTTTACCAATCAGCTCACAGAGTTTGCCATGTTATAATGCTCAATGGGCCAAGGTTTATCGATATTAAGTCGAAACATCTTCGGATCTTCCTCGGCAATCTTCGGTAAACTTTGGAAATCTTCGGAAATTTTCGGAAACATTCATATAAATTTCATATCTCCACGCAACCATGTATTATCCTCTATTTAAGCCATTGGTGAGCAGGTCACTTTTGGAATGGAATATGTCAACAACACTTTAGTTGTTAAGTTTGTATTTTAGCTCTGTACATTACTTTGTTGCGTTTCTCCTGGAAATGTCCAAATACGATGCTTCACCCCCACTACCACCACCCCAAAGCAATAAGTATGAAAAACCTAGGCAATCAAAAATATATAAAACGTTGTTTATTTCAGTTGAGTTTGTGATGGCTTACATGGCAGGTAAGCTAGCGAGACGTTTCAGATCTGGCCGTGTAAGGTCACGCAAATGTCCATCATCACAAACATGTGTAAAAGAGGTAGTGACGTCAAATTTCCATGAAATTGTGCTGGATGAAACAAAGGTTGGTAGATTGTGAGTAGGTAAGGTAGAGTATCCATCAGGCCTATTGTCCAATACTGCGAGAGCTTATCCTGGTTTCTCTAGCATAAAACAACAGCAAGTATTTCTAATCCTGTTGAATAGGATGCTACTCCGTTGCAAGGTTAACTCCCAGTTTTTTTTGTACATCTGGGTGGAGAGAGGCATTATGACAATAAAGTGTTTTGCCACAGAACACAATGCAGTGACCTCAGCCAGCGCTCGGACTGGGACCATTCGTACCTCACACATTGTGAGAATTAACTACTAATTTTTCTTTTTGTAAACTTGAAAAAAGCTTAGCGATCTCATTTTTCTTAACGAACACTTCTGTTCGATGGATACCTCTCTAAAGACAGCTGGAGTTCATCCTTGCCGTTTTTCAGTCATTTTGTTTTAACTAAACTCTCTATGCTTCTCTTTAGATGTTGAACATGACAGGAATTACGATTAAGGGAGGGATTAAAATACTACTGAAAATACTTATAGCTCGCTTTCCTCCTCCTCTTCCTCCCTTTCCTTCTCTTCGTCGTCGTCGTCATTGTTGTTGTCAGTAGTACCTTACTTCAGTGTCCTTTGCAGTCCATAAACTTGTGACTTTGTTTGGCAGGATGTTTTGTTATTGTATTACACTCCATGGTGTGGCTACTGTCAAGGTCTTGCACCAGTTCTCCTCACAGTGGCAAGATTTTTCCAAAACATAAGTGATGTCACCATTGCAAGGTACAATTTTACATGAAGTATACATGTGTACTTGACATGGGTTATGCTATACATATAATCCATTACACATGGGTTGCTATTTAACTACTTGAACCAGTGAAAACGATTAGTGAGAAGGATGGATGGCGACCTTTTTCGTGTTACAGTAAACTAACTGAGGTTGAAACAAACAATACATCTACAACAAATTTAAAAGCAAACAAAAGTCCGCGAACCTCTATCCTTTTCTCTAATCAACATTTTGATTGACCAATTTTCTTCCAAGTGACCTTGGCTACTAATTGTACCTTTTTAGTCAGTCGAGCGGGCGAAAAAACAAGTGATTCGCGTGATGCATGGGACGATCTAGAGAGGAATGCCAAGGGAAAAAGGGACTGGACTCTCTTCTGTAGCAGACCCGTTCAAATAACTTCACCCACTAAGTCTTGGAACCCATTTAAAAAAGCAATATTGACAACTTTAATAACAACGACGCCTTTTTTTTTTCGCTTTCAAACACCGTAAATAAGATTACTCGTCAGAGTTGCTAACAGTTGTCCAACCATTCCCAATTTTCCGGTGCTGGTGCAGCGGGAAGTTTGAACTCGTGCGTTACAGATTGCGTTAAAGAAGAGAGCGCAGTCCATTCTATTTCTTCTCTCCCCAGATTCCCCTCGACTCGTTCGCACGCTTGGGACAGCTAGTAGTGTACAGGTGGCCTGGTTCAAATAGCCGCACTCGATGTTCATTATTTCAGTATTTCATGATCATACACTGCTAATGGACTTATGTAATATGTTACATTCTTTTGAGATTCCAAATTCTTTACTCTTTTGTTTTTCAGGATTAACGCGGACGAAAATGATCTTCCATGGGAGTTTTACATACCTCAGTACCCTTCTTTTATTTTCTTTCCAGCTTACAGGTACACTGAATTTTATTTGTATTGTACTCAGTATAATCTAAAATATACTGATAACCTCCAGAAAAAATAATATCCACATAAAGTGGAGTGAAGGTGTCAAAAGCTTTAAAGAATTACATGTAACAAGGCTTGGGTGAATAGTGAGCAAATGGCGTGACATGCATGATGATGCATGAAGATGATGATGTCAACGAGAAAATAACGACAGGTTATGTAATAAATTTTTCAAATCTTCGGCGGCACTTTTTTATACAGAGTTGTCATGGAATTTGTTCTATATCTGTGTTACTGTTTTCTTTGGGCGTGAAAAATCCGTGTGATCTGGTGTTAAAAATCCAAGATTCCAGGGTCCGCTTGTTGAAAGCACTATTACTGTAATCTCATCTTGATTTTATTTTTCTGGCTTTTCAGTGAGGTTTCCTGTTTAAATTGTTTACCCTCAGTCCAGTTTTGATGTCGACTAATCTCGGCTCCAAAAAAGGGCGACGAAAACACTTTTAAGGAGTTATAACCTCGATCATCGTTAATCCTAGGGAGAGTGACACCTGGGGCCCCGGAGAGTAACGTCAAACTCAGGGGGAATATAATGTCATAAATGTCCTAACCAGCCTACGCTGGGATACCCCTGGAATTTAAGTCCCTATTTCTTACTACTTATGCAACGTTTTTGTTTTTCAGAAAAGACTTTTCTATTCGTTTCCCAAACTCGGTGGAACGAACGGCAGCTAATATAATTCGTTTTGTATTCGAGCACGGAGTAAAGGCAAGGAAAACAGTCGACGACTTCTATTTGCCAGAGGCGGTAAAAAGTCAAATCACTGAACTGGAGATATCTCTCCACCAAGTAGAAGAAGAAAAAAGACTAATCGAGTTTAAACTAAGGGAAGCACTTAGAGCCAAAGAGCTTTGGAACCACAGACGAGCTGTCGCTTTAAAAAGCTTGAAACAGACAGAGGACTATCTTACCAAAGAACGCGAATTAAGAGTAGCTGCAGAACATTTAAATAAAAACCTAGAACGACAGCGCCAGGAAGTGCAAGAAAAAGTTCTTAAACTGGTTACTGGCAGCAAAATTATTTTAAATGACTTGGGAACTGCTAACGCCAAGTTAAAGGAAAAAGAAAAGCAACTAAATCGCCTCACACTTGAGGGTAGGCGCATTGTGGCAGAAAATGATGAGTTATTTGAAATGTTAAAGAAGAAAGAAACGGCTCTACAGGTAGAAAAGAAGACCGTGTTGGAACTGCACAAGTCTCTAACAGCTCTCAGGCGAAGAGCGACCTATTTAGAGATTTCAAATAATATCCTTCGAAATAAATTAAAAAACTCGAGCTCAAAAGCGCGCTATTCAAATCACCGGTAGCTAGAAAAAAGCACTGATCAGCGTTCACTTCCTCTGCAACAGAAAATGCCCACTTGTTGTTCTCTATATGAGTGCTGTTTCAGCGCTGTTATGGATAAACTTAATTAAAATGAACGAGTTGCAAACCACTTTAAACAAGCGATTACGCAATAAATATACAATTTTTTGTCTGCTAACTTAAAGTGACTTAAAGTGAGGTTGAGTTTATTTATTTATTTATTTATTTACTTATTTATTTATTTATTTATTTATTTATTTATTTATTTATTTATTTATTTATTTATTTATTTATTTATTTGAAGTGGCACGTTTTCTCAGATGCCCGGCAGGAAGCTTTTTTCTGTCTTCTCGTCCTTCCACCCAAATCCCGTGCGTTGGACGACTGACATTTCAGGTTATTAAGGGATACCGTAAAATTCCGCTTATAAGCCCTGGGCTTATACAACTTCGTAAGGGGTTTTGGGTGGGCTTATAAGCGGAGGGGCTTATATCCGGGGGGGGGGGGGGGGGGGGGGGGCTTATGTAAGCGGAATAAAAAAAATGTTTCGAAACGAGCCACGGTAGTGTTGATTGAAATACGTTTTTTAAGTTAAAAAGTCAAAACAAAGCAACATTTAACCCTGTCCAGTACTGTCATCCAGCACGGGGGGGCTTATAACCGGATGTATTTTTTGTTTCCAGTTAGATGGGCCTATAACCGGGGGGGCTTATAACCGGAATTTTACGGTAACTGTGTATGGAAACTGTTTGGCTGTGATTTAGAGCGGCTTTCGATTGGTTGTTGAACCCTCATGCGTTGTCTTATTATTGCAGAGTGAACAATTGTGACGGTGTAGTGGGTTACCGTAGACTGTGGGTCTGATGTCCTAACATGCTGTGGGGTAAACGCGGCCCGCTCGATTCTAAAGAGGGGTGGGGTGTACAGACAGGAAAATATAAAGGCGACAATCAGTTTTTTACCCAGTATACAAAAAATTCTGCCAGCAACCCCAATAGCTCATCTTTCCCAGTAGGCAAAAAAATACCTGGAGGAACGCCTTTTTTGTGGAACACCTTCGTTGGGTGACCCTGGAATGTTCCCGCTCCATTGACTAAATAGCTTAAACCAAACGGCAAGGTGAGTTACGGAAAACATGTTAAGTGTGATCACTGGAAAAAATAACGGTCTATATTGAACTTAATCCTTTGCAATAAATAAATCATAAATAGAAATTTCAGACATAAAAGCATATACGATATATATTTAAATTAAAAATCATTTTCCCTCATATATTAACAAAGATCATGTTTCCCTCATATATTAACAAAGATCATGTTTCCATCATATCTTTACAAAATCAATTTCCCGTCGCGGCTTCGGTGAGCGTATGTATAAAATCGCCTAGTGTGTTGCTGCTCACAACAAACCAAATTAAAGCAATTGTAATAACTTTCTACGTGCTAGAGTTTTACTATTTTCAGCTACAATGTTCTGAATGGAAGTGAAAACCAGTAGGACCAAGAACCGAGGATGTTTTAGCGTGGGTAGGAGCGTCGTGAATGAATAATGGAGCTTCGTACCCCGTGCTACGATTATTACAATTCACAGGTCACGAACTCTAGTATTGAAATATAAAATTATTATTAAAATACCTTTTGTATTCTACTTTGCTAAAACCGATGTATACGGCGTACAAATATTCACTTTTAAAAAAACTACATGTAATATCTATTGTTACCTTTTTCTACTGTTATTATGAACTAATGAAATCATTTCAAACCACTCTGTGCCATTTTTACAAAATTTTGAACTACAATTCTAAAACTTCTACTAAGTCATTAACAAAAACAAGAGAAATCATTATCGTGACAGCGTTTGGGAAATCACATTTCCAAACCCTTAAAGTCCGTCAAAAATACTCCATTGTGCGTCGTCTTTCAACTCTCGGTGTCTCGGTGTTTGGAAATGTGATGAAACACTCTCTCTTGGTTCTTACTAGCGCCATCAGTTACAATCACTACGTCACTGCGTAATTCCTCGAGCCAAAGAAGTCCTTTGCCTTAACATGCAAACTGCAGTAGATCTCGCACAAAACTTTTGGAAGAATAGTTTTGTTAATTTTCCTAGCTAATTCGATTTTAGACTATCCCTAAAAAATTGGATCAGGAAAATAATGCATCTAAGGAGCTCTGGGTTTGATTGCTTGCTGGCGTCTTTGTCCTTTGGGTTCCGTTCTCTTAGCTTACGCGGATGCAATAAACAAATAACAAGGTCTTTTATATCCCTGAAAGATAGATCAGGCCACAGTTTCTTTCCAAACTGTGACTTGGTCAACCTAATTGCGTCTTCTATTTCACCACCATCTACACGCCATGTAAATATACGCTGCGTTTCGTCATAGAACTTCATGACTTCGCCCACTGTTCTACATGCGCGCAATTTCGGTATCAAGTCAGGACTTGAGTCTTGGACGCACTTTGATGCTGGGCATTGCTCTTCATCCAAAAGCTTTGTCTTGGCATGAGGAATGGCTGCACCATTCCACAGTCCACTACAGTTGTTGAACTGGGACTGAACTGAATTTTCCTTTGAGTTGGGGATAATAACATCCAAGTCACACACCACCGCATGCGGAATGCCCAGATCATTACATATTGCTGTAGCTTTGTAGACGTTCTTCTTTCCGCTGATTGACAACACAATACAGCTGCGGACGGCTTCTTGAATAGTGGATAAGACTTCTTTGGAGTAATACTTTCTTTCGTAAGCTGGATCTTGCAAGAGGTTTTCTACAGCTACAGACAGATCTGCGCCGTAGGTCAGTGAATGTTCACTATCTGAGCCTCCGGTTGTAGCTGCCCCAGATTCTAAAAGGGGCTTAAGGAGCTCTGGGTTTCCTTCATCAAACAACCTCAACAACGCCTCAATAAATCTCTTGTCGCTCTCCCCCTCGACCCAGACAATGTATCGCGCAAAAAATATCTCCCTCACTTCAGCTCCACCAATGAAATGCAAATCTCTTACGTTGTAATGTGATCTGACACGCCTTATTTGGCAATAGCCGGATGGGAGAACTTGAAACCTCCAGATAAGGTTGATTCTTTCAACCTCCACCATTTCTGGCGAATGCGTCGTAGTTATGATACATTTTCTTCTGTATCTTGACTCTCGCATAAGAATTGTTCTCAAGCGACGGACTTGTAATGGATGCATTCCTCTGGCGACTTCGTCGAAAATGATGGTACGGCTGAATGGATGTACAACTAGTGCTGCTACAACGAACGCAGAAAAAGTTCCTTCTGAAATTCGCTGAATGATCCTGTGGGTTCCTTTGTCCAAAATTTGTACTGGGATGTCGCCATCAAGATCTAGCTCGAAATCAAGACCCTGATCACCCATTAACTCATGAAACAAAGATATGGCTTCATCAATACGTTCTTGAGACAAATGTCTGAGCAGGTTCACCATAATTAACTTCTTGGCATCTCGATACCTCAGTGTGCTGCTGTGGGCAACTTCTGCGTGCTCAGTTTGCATAATGTTTGTGTCTGAGTCTGACTCTACAGATGAAGGAGGTTCAATAAGATCCATGGTAGACTCGTTCAGATTCACATCCAAATTCACTTTGCGCAGAAAAGCTTCATCAGGGCACCACTCCATAAGATCAACACCTGCTGGTAAGGGGTCATGAAACGCTGCGGAGAGTTCACCATTGTTTTTGATGACCACCAACACCACATCCTCAGAGACAACATAAAGGAACTGGCAATGAGATGGACCACAAGCAGTAAAGCTCTTTCTTCCAGAAAGTACACGAACTGAAGCTGAAACTGAACCAAATTTCTCCTTCATTAGATTGGTTAGCAGCGTTGGAAATTTTAGGATGTCATCTGAAAACCATGAAAACAATCCCGCCACACAAGGAACGGATGGTACAAGTGCTCGACTTAAACTTGACGGCGATCTTTCAAAATATTGTGAAAACTCATGTCCATGTTTAAAATGAAACTCGCACACTACTTTGGCACTAGCTAGGTCATTATCTATCACTTCAAAATCCTCATCATTGTCAACAAAATTGCTTGCTGCTTTAACCAATGCCACAAAGCTGCTCTTGCCACTTGAGTTTTCCCCCACAAGGGTATGAAAACTACCACCGCAAGCACTCTCCAAGTCCAGTTCTTGTCGACCTTTAAAGATGATATAATTCTCTACCACAACCCGACGAAGCATGCTTGTTTGTTCATTTATCCCATGTTGAAGCTATTGATATCACTGCCTTATGTCCTTCAGTTTAATTTTCTACGAAAAAAATAACGATAACAGTTAAACTATTAAATAACAGCTGAAATAGTCCCCAGCGGGAAGGGGGAGTACTCAACCAATTTTCATGGGGAGAAGGCTATGCCACAAGGGCCAAACCCATACCCTTTTTTTCCATTTTTTACAGGAAAAGAAGCCCTTTCGTATACCTTCCATAGAAAATGGAACTCCTTCACATGCACAGATATGTCCAGGATTCAACGCTAATAAGATACACGCTCTTTATAATAAGCATCACAAAGTGTCCTCACTGATAAACGTTCATGAAGATGGTCAATAACCCAGTCATATATGAAGTACTTGCTATACAATACCTGCATTCAATACTAGACATAAGTGCACATACATCCACCTAAATTAGAACACTTTTTCCCATTTACTAGGTCCCTCTTAGGGTAGAATATAATGCAACAGGATTCTACATGGCCACGAGTGTTCAACTCGATATCTCACGAGTGAGCGCAGCGAACGAGTGAGATATCGATTTGAACACGAGAAGATAAATTTCATTTCTCCAAGCAACCATGAATTGTTCTGTTTATTTTATAAACCTACTAATAACGAGGTTTTTGACGATTTTCCGAAGATTTCCGAAGATTTTGAAAATGTTGTCCGGTAGTCATACGAATGTTTCCGAACATTTTCCGAAGTTTTCCGAAGATTCCCGAAGATTTCCGAGGAAGATCCGAAGATGTTTCGACGTAATATCGATAAACCTTGGCCCATTGAGCATTGTAACATGGCAAACTCTGTGAGCTGATTGGTAAAAAATGATATCACGCATGTGTGGATACCATTTCTATCCACACGTGTGATACCATTTTTCTCGATTTGCTACCACTCGCTATACCACTGCAGTTTATATAATAAAAATTAATATTACTCGATTTCCTCATGGATCCCATCTAAATAAGTTTTGCAGGAGTCTCATTTCCAGTCTCTCAACATCATGACATGAGCAGGCCCAGTCCAGAGAAAGTCTATAATAAGTCATCATTTCATTTTGTATAGGCAATTTGTAACATGCATTCATGCAACATGCATTTTTACAACCTCCAATAACAAAAATGAAGTTCATGAAAGGTGATATGAAATAATGGAAAATTTAATGGCGAATTAGATTGAAAATCAGTGTGAAGTTGGGCACACATGTGACAGCTTGTAAGATCACAGAAATTTTGCCCCAAATGTTCCAGTTGATATTTTACAACTTACTGGATTCTGGTTTTAGAAAATTTGTGCCAATTTCTCAAGTTTTCTGTGTTGCATTAAAGGTGACATCACTTTCATGGTCTATACTCTAATTGAACACAGCTCTCAACCAATCACTGTGAAGGAAATTTCTCAGTTATTGTATTTAATGTGTTGTGTCTCCCCTAAGTGAATTTATCATGTTACATGAAAGCTGTCTGCTAATCTATAAAACACAGTTACTGCAGGGGTGCCGATCTAGGTGGAGGGTGCAGGCGATACACACCCCCTCCTGAGATGACCGGGTGGCTTTCTAATACAACTGGTATTCAGCAAAACCAAAACTACTATGTGTAACCCCCTCCAAAGAAAAATCCTCAATCTACCCCTGTACTGCATATTAATCACATATTTTTAAGTACTTGGTCCCTTTGCACTTTTAATGTTTTCTAGTGTGTCTTGATCTACAAAAATGATTAAACTTAGTACACTTCTTCCAACATCCTTCTAGGTGTGCACCACTTTGAAAATATATCCTTGAGATTGGTTATCGGTAAGTGTACAACCAAAACCAGGAACCAAATGGTAGCAATATAACAGATCAGAAAGCAGGGGTGATTGATATCCACCAAAACTCAATGAACTTTTTGCCTAGCCACTGGTGTGAGCTGTGCTTTTGCATTAGTATTTTTACATAAATGAGAATTAGCATTTATAAGTATTGTATTTGTCTTCCTTTTACTTACTTAATTATTTTATATAATTTATTTATTATTCAAAATGTTTTCTTTTATGTTCTTATAATTTTTTATTATAATTCTTCAAGTCACATTCCCCATTTTCTGAACAGCCATAAATGCCACACTTTCTCCAATAAGAGCTCTCCCTTGAGCTCCCAAAATAAAATAATTCAGCCCCAGGTACAATTCTTTCAAAGAAAAGATCTCTTTTCCATTTTACACATAAATCAGATTTTAATATAGAAAAAACAAATTGAGTGCCAGGCTGTCTCTCATAAGAGTTCTCCCTTGAGCTTCATGATGAACTTGAGCTGTTGAATCCAAGCCTGCACAAAAGATTCCCCTCCCACTTTGCCTCCATTTGACAGATACAGCAGTTATCTATCACACATGACCTTCAGATCAGAGTAAATAGCCTAGAGGAAAAGTTGAGTTTTGATTGATGTCAATGATCTCTGCCTCTTTGGCAAAAACACAAAAATGTTCTCAACAGTCTCCAAATTCAAATAGAATATGTTCTAGGTGACCGGGGGAAACACATTCCATGAGTCACAATCAAAGAACTTTTTTTGGAAATCATGTTCTGTATACAGCATGTCTTCAATAGGCAGACATTTGAAAATGTTAATTCCAGCAAGTTTTCCTGATGGCTCAAATTATGCATTTTTGATCATGCCAAAAAAAAAAACGAAAAATTTAGTTGTAGCCTATTAATTCCCCTAAAAATTACCTCACTTATTTTGGGCTCCAAAGACTAGTAATTGGTTTAGTAAATGCAACAAAATTCAATTCTCGACATCATTCCCATCCATTGGCTTTTAATAAAGGATGTTGTTGGTAATGTCATTGATGGTCATTCACATGCATGAAAAAAAGACCATAAAATATCTCAACAGGTTTTTCAAGTTTTGAACACAAGATTTTGAATATTCTTGAGATTTTTGAGATCTGTTAACCGGGAGGTTAAACTCAAACTTTAAGACTTTTCCTCTGAAGGTCGCATTTGATTGATAGCTGCTGTAAGCATTAGTGGGTGGCAGATAATAACCCACCACCGGGAGATTTAAACTCAAAATTTAAGACTTTTTCTCTGAAGGTCACATCTGATTGATAGTTGCCCTGGCCTGGGGTCTGTTCACATATACACAACCCTCCAAGTTGTGACCATTTTGGTCACTATGGCAGCAGGAATTTTGGAGCTGGCCACTAAATTGTAGAACAATTCACCCGCCTGGCCACTATGAGAAGCCTGCTTCAGAGCTTGATTTATATGATCATCCAAAGTGAAAATACTCTGAACATTACGGATTCACTTTGAAAAATTAGCTGTTCTGTTATTTAAACCAATTGGGGACTGAAATGAAATGAAACACTTTTGAATTAAAAGTGTTTCATTTCATTTTACGCAAATAACCAAACCAAAGAAAAAACAAATCATATTTTTACTTGAGCTTCATCGCGATTAATGAAGTTCCTGTTTACTTTGTTTTGAGCTCAGAATACATTTATATTGCCATTGAAAATACAGCAAAGCCATTGTATATTCAATGGTATTAAACTCAACTTTCCCATCGTGCGGTGCGTTTTCAATTCCGGGCACAATTTAGTGAGCACATTTTCTATGGCATGGTACGGTATAAAATAGTTATGCAACACTTCCTCGTGGTATACCACACAATATCCCCCTTAATTATATTGTCACTTGTATTTCCTAAAGGCTTGTTTGTATACCGAGAAAATACAAGTGACTCGTTTGATATTCCATAATATACCACTCAAAAGCATTGCATAACTAGTATTAGACTGCGAGCTGTTTCTCTTTTGCTGAGAAATCGACGAACGGTAAGCGGCGAAGCCGCGATCGGCAAACAGCGGGGGCGCCAGCCACAGCGAAAAGAGAGACTGCAATGGTTTCATATTAAACTTCTGATGCCCGGCACACTGGTGACGGAGTGATTTGATTGGTCGGTTTTTGATACGATGACAGGAATCTGTCAATGACCTCATTTGGATACCTACAGCGCGGGCCAAATTTCTGTCGTGGACGTTTTACAACGTGTATGCACAGAGAATTTGCGCGGAGTGAAGTTAAAAAAGGAACAGGAGCAAGCCGTACTCACTCTTATTGAGAAAAAAGATGTTTTCGCAATTTTGCTGACGGGATTTGGTAAAAGCCTCATTTACCAAAGCTATTGGGTCCTATTGTGTTGCAAAATATGCTATCGATAGTGTGATGCCAGCCGTGATTGTCGTCGCCCGCTTCGAAGTATTGCCGAAGAGCAAGTCAGAAATGATGAGTTTGATCTCAAAGCGTGGGGACTTTGACATTTGCTTGAATCTTTCTTCTGTGTCATAATTTTCTTTGTCCTTGCAGGACTTTCCCTCTTGCTGTTTCTGTTCGAAGAAGTGATGCGGGCGATTAAGTTCCTGTCGAATAAAGCAAATCGACGGCTCCGCGTTTCTAACTTTGATGGCACATTTTCTGAACCCACGAGAGGAAAGCATATCAATCCGCAGGACTGAAAATCCAAGTCTTTCAAGAATAGAGTTCAGTGAAGGCCTTTCTTCTCCTTTTCGACACGAGACATTAAAATTATTTCTGTGCTGATATATGATGTCTTGGGCTGTCGTTCTCCGGAAAGCTCGCCAGAGATGTTTTTCGAGGGAAAATTCCCATAAATTGTTTTAAACGAGCATTTACACAGACGGCATAAATCAGAAACAGACGAAGGGCTTTTGTTCTCCCTGTTTTAAACAGGTTTCTTTGGCGTAGAACCGCTCATCGCATCTTCGACGTTTTCGTAGACTGCTGTGAAATCGACTAATATTGCGCGGGAAAATTTGACACCGCAGTATCATTTTCCAAAGTGGGCGTAGGTGCCAATGATGTATCTGTCAAATTGCATTAGAAGTTTAATATGAAACCATTGCAGTCTCTCTTTTCGCTGTTTGCCGATCGCGCCTTCGCCGCTCTCTCATTGCGGCTTTGCCGCTTACCGTTCGTCGATTTCTCAGCAAAAGAGAGACTGCTCGCAGTCTAAACTAGTATGTATGTGTTCAAAGATGTATCTTACATGTAATAACCATACCATTACAGAACTTGTTAAAATGGGAGAGCCAAAGTACCATTGATTTGTTACTTTTAAAGGGAAAATACTTTTAATCATTACAAAATTTATAATTTGATATTAATTTAACTAATAATACTAATTTATAATAATAATTTACTGGTACATAATCTTAATGTATATTTTAGAATTTACACACATTCCCTGCCATTTTAGATGACAGCTGTACCCACCTCCCTCCCTCCCCCCTCCCCCCCTCCCATACAAGGCTCACCATCAAGCATTCGCTTAGCTTGTACCTCGATCGGCCCCTGTTAGTAGGTGTTGATCATTCAATAAAAAAGGAGTCACTTGACTACAGCAAGAAGACGCTACAAGAAGTTAAGAAAAGGGCAACACTGTCTACCTGTTAGGTACGCTCGAAATGTTTTGGCTTAAATAAAATAAATAGGTTTGAGTGATTACTGGTGCTATGATCACGATCTGCAATTCCAACTAACAAGCAGCGAACATACACGCACGGCTTCGTTTAATACGTAGTAGCATTCTTAGACAAAGCATGAACATAAATTATGAATACAAGTTGCTGATTTAAGACATAACTTACCAAGGTAAAATATTTGTGTCGCTTCCCGTTGTAACACCGGCACCGAATATTTTCGCTTGTTGCATTCTGCATTTTTTAGTACCCAGGCGTTCCCTTCCCGCTAACTCATGACGTCATCAAGGTCACCAGAGAAACAAATTGCTCTTTTCTGTATTTATTAACCGCGCGGCCATGGGCCGAGCGCGGCTCTTGCTCTGCACTGCTCATACGGGACTGAACTACCGCAGTCAGACGGACCAACGGAACGGGTGGGTACAAAACGAAGACCGGAGACCTAAGACCCAAAAACGAAGACCCCTTCAAAATCGTCTTGAAATCGCTTGAAAAAGGTTCAAACATGATCCTCGAAACAAGGAACAACAAAATATGCGGTTTTCGGCGAATTTGACCGGGGTCTTCGTTTTGTACATAACCCTGCCAAATGTACAAAACGAAGACCCCTTCAAAATCGTTTTGAAATCACTTTCAATAGGCTCACACATGATTTTCGACCGAAGCAGAAACAAGGAGCACTAAGATTTGCGGTTATCAACGAATTTGGCCGGGGTCTTCGTTTTGTACATAACCCTGCCAAATGTACAAAACGAAGACCCCTTCAAAATCGTTTTGAAATCACTTTCAAAAGGCTCACACACGATTCTCGATCGAAGCAGAAACAAGGAGCACTAAGATTTGCAGTTATCAACGAATTTGACCGGGGTCTTCGTTTTGTACATAACCCTGCCAAATGTACAAAACGAAGACCCCTTCAAAATCATCTTGAAATCACTTCCTAAAGGCTCACACATGATTCTCGACCGAAGCAGAAACAAGGAGCACAGAGATTTGCAGTTATCAACGAATTTGACCGGGGTCTTCGTTTTGTACATAACCCTGCCAAATGTACAAAACGAAGACCCCTTCAAAATCATCTTGAAATCACTTCCTAAAGACTCACACATGATTCTCGACCGAAGCAGAAACAAGGAGCGCAGAGATTTGCAGTTATCAACGAATTTGACCGGGGTCTTCGTTTTGTACATAACCCTGCCAAATGTACAAAACGAAGACCCCTTTAAAATCGTCTTGAAAGCAAAAACTTTAACGTTTGCTGACGTATTGTTGATGCTCTTAATGTTTTTTTTTTTTTTTTGGGGGGGGGGGGGGGGGTGCCCAAATCACGGAGCGTTCCTATATAAGGAGGCTAAATTATTCTTCCCCTCAGGCAACTTTTGTGGTGTTGGATTCACTGAGTTTTTCCAAGGCTTTGCAGAGTAAACCTCTTCCTTTTTTAGTGAAAACCCTGGATGAGGCGATTATTTCTTCGAATAGCTCAAACGATTCTTTAATTATGCTGGCCTTGCACAATATTGTGTATGCCTCATGCACGTCGTACATCCGGTTGATATCTCTGTAGTCATTAAAGCGGTCTGGCATTGTCAATACCAAGCTACTGACATTTTCTGAAAAGAACTGCCATTCTTCTAAAGCAACGTTGAGGCTCGGAAGGTCGTCATCTCGCCTTTCTTCCAAAATGCGTTTAGCAATCAACACCGACGGGAAAGAGCAGCTGTTTGTTGCATTTCCTGGAATTTCGTTTGACATGGGGATAGCACCATCCGCAACAAGTTGATCGTGCTGCTCAACAGAAGTGCTCTGGCTTACAGCAAGTGGTATGTTTCTACCTACTGGACCATCTCTTGGATTGAACATTTCCACTAAACACGAGGCTTTGGGTCTTTTTGTGGAATCAAAAACTGTACACTTCTCATAAACCCCTTCTAGGCCTTTAGGAAGTGATTTCAAGACGATTTCAAAAGGGGTCTTCGTTTTGTACATTTGGCAGGGTTATGTACAAAACGAAGACCCCGGTCAAATTCGTTGATAACTACAAATCTCTGTGCTCCTTGTTTCTGCTTCGGTCGAGAATCATGTGTGAGCCTTTTGAAAGTGGTTTCAAAACGATTTTGAAGGGGTCTTCGTTTTGTACATTTGGCAGGGTTATGTACAAAACGAAGACCCCGGTCAAATTCGTTGATAACCGCAAATCTTAGTGCTCCTTGTTTCTGCTTCGGTCGAGAATCATGTGTGAGCCTATTGAAAGTGATTTCAAAACGATTTTGAAGGGGTCTTCGTTTTGTACATTTGGCAGGGTTATGTACAAAACGAAGACCCCGGTCAAATTCGCTAAAAACCGCATATTTTGTTGTTCCTTGTTTCGAGGATCATGTTTGAACCTTTTTCAAGCGATTTCAAGACGATTTTGAAGGGGTCTTCGTTTTTGGGTCTTAGGTCTTCGGTCTTCGTTTTGTACCCACCCCCACCGGAACGGCTCTCACAGGTGTGTTCGGCTATGGCCCGTGAAGTTAGAGAAGCACTACAACCCCTAACTAACAGCCGCTCGGTTGCTACAGGAGGAAATATCCCTGGCAGCGGTGTGAGTTCTGGCTATGGAATGGATTCTCTTGAATTACCCACATGTTATCGCTGTGGTCAGAAGGGTCATCTCCGAAGAGGGTGCAGGAACCCTCCCATTGGTTCTAATAGTTTTGAGCAATCGGGAAACGGCAATGGACCTCTGACGCGGGGCAGCCAGAGGCAGTAACACAAGAACAGCCCCACCCTGTTTTGGACGCATTAATTGGAGACGCAAATGAGTGCGTTGCCTACTTGAATGGTCATCCTCGCCTTGTGTTGTTAGACACTGGAAGTCAAGTGAAATACCTTTCTGATCGACCAATGCGACCCTTAGATGGACTAGTACACGTGGTCGGAGCAGCTGGACAAGAGGTACCGTTCCTGGGTTACGTGGAACTAGATGTTAGTTTTTCTCGCACTGAAGCTGGTATAGACAACGTTTTTCAGACGCATGTGCTTGTAGTAAATGATAGCTTCACGAAGTACTCCTGGGCATTCCCTACCCATAACCAACAGGCCCCCACTGTAGCCAAATTGTTATGGGAGAAGATCCTGGTGAACTTTGGGTTTCCTCAGCGGTTACATTCTGATCAGGGACGCGACTTCGAGTCCAGAATCATCAGGGATTTATGCAAAGTGGCTGGAATTGAGAAGACCAGAACGACCCCGTACCACCTACAAGGGAATGGCCAAACAGAGCGGTTTAATCAAACACTTCTGGGCATGCTTGGTACACTGGATGCTGATAAGAAGAATGACTGGCCAGAGTACGTACTGCCACTGGTCCATGCCTACAACTGTACAAGACACTCGTCTACAGGGTACTCCCCCTATTTCCTCATGTTTGGTCGTACTCCACGCCTTCCGATTGATGTCAGTTTTGGGGTAGCCTTTGACAATGGTGGGACCCAGCCTTACACAGTCTATGCAGAGAATTTGCGCACTCGTCTCCATCATGCACATGACTTGGCAGCCCAGAATGCAAGAAAGAAGGCGGCCGAATCGAACAAGAAAAGGTATGATGTCCAAGCCTCTCCTGGTGTTCTCCTTCTTGGTGACTGTGTGCTAGTAAGGAACCTTAGCTCGCGAGGAAAGAGCAAGCTCAAGGAGCGGTGGGACGAAACACCCTATCTTGTGTCAGGCCGTGTTGGAGACCTACCTGTCTATGTGGTACAAGAGGGCACCGGAAAGAAGCGCACACTCCATTGCAACCTGCTCCTTCCTTACCATGTGCCACACGAGACCTCATCCGCTACTGTCGCAACACGCACAGATCCAGGGCCGAGAAACCAGAGCCTTGGCCACCCAAACACCACCCACCCGGCTGATGTTAATTACGATGAAGGTCACGAGGAGTTGGAGCCCATTGCTGTTGTCACCACAGAGGACAGTATTCTCAACTCTGATGCTTCCCCCTTTGTTCCTGCTGCTGTGGAAGACCAACCTTTGGAGGACCCACCTCCAGAGGATGTCCTGCCTACTGGTCCTGAGAGTGCAGGCACGACGGATGATGCAGAACCTGTAGGGCCAGTAGAAGCCGTAACCACTCGCTCAGAGCGTGCGATACACCCCCCGGATCGCCTCATCTCGAATTCTGTATGGGCACAAGTTCGAAGTGTTCTCCGGGCATGGCTGGGTGATTAATTTTATAACCCGAGACTTTGCTGAACTTCGGGACGAAGTTCCTCCTAGGTGGGAAATGTGTAACAGACTGATGAACTAGGACTTGTGTACGTGACTTTGAATTGCGTGACTGTAGAATTTCGCAAGTTTAGTCTCTGTAATGGGAGCCGCTTTGCGGGTCTCATATGACAGTTTTCTTTTCGGAGATTTAGTTTCGCTCTCGCGAGTTTCCAGTCGTAAAAAGAACTGTAAAGCCCATTTACAGCAAATAAACGCCGTAAAGCCCATTTACAGCAAATAAACGCCGTTGGTTTTTGAGAAGAACTTCAGATTTGCGGTTGGTATCTCTTTGTTTACCCACTGCTACATAAGTACAAGAAATAAAGTACGTTTCATTTTATGTTTCTTCTTGAAAGGCCACAGATAGTGTCCTAGGAATGTCTTCTCCAGTCCATAGTAATTTCTATGTTTGTTCTTGACTTCAGCCTTCGATCCACTTAATTTGAAGAAGGTATACACCTCTATGTGGCTTATGATGCCAACAGGTTCAGGCTCTGCTTGACACAACCATTTGTAATGTTCTTGCTGATATTTTTACCTATACTCTTCATGTCTTCATTCTTGACTTTTTAGTCTTCACAGTGCAAACTTTGGCATGACAAGTGCACTTCCTGATACTGGCCTTGTCTTTCATTTTTATCTTGTGGGAAAGTAGAGGTGTATGAATTGAAGAAGTGTCACTGTCAACCCACTGAATGCTCATCTTTTTAATCAACCTTAAGGTAGAAGTTACTGACCAATCAAGGATCATTAATGTCCTATTGATCTGACCAATGGGAGCATTTCATGTCAAAATATGGTAATATTGACCTGCCTAACGGGAACAAATATGGTAAAGACGTGGTGCGGTTTTATCTTATAAAAAGAGAAGTGCAACATCATTATATCGCCCCATGTAAAGGAATCCAAGACGGTCTTGGATTCCGGATCCTACATCGTGGATTCCGGATTGCGATGACTGGATTCCGGATTCCATGCCTATGGATTCCGGATTCCAGACGTTCCGAGATTCCGGATTCCAAAGGTTTTAACTCTGATCTTCATTCGTACTGCGATAGCAGATTCTGCTATTTAAGTACGAATTTAGTAAAAAAGAAAATACCATTTTCTTTTCAATATATCAAAATGTGTTAATATCCTTAAACTGGAGTTCATACGGCACCAATTAAATTAACTTTTGATAAAATAATTAACTTGTTGGGGTACCTGTTAAGAAGAGGCGTCTCTGAAGTCCACTGAGTAATCCACAGTGTTGAAGCTATCTGACGAACTGTTCTCATCAAAACGATTATATCGTCAACAGAACCAAAAGTAGTAGGAATTGAAGTTTGGTGCTTTGAATGTTCAAATTGAAATCGCCTGCTAAAACTATTTATTTCTTTATTTCAGTGTTTAGCCAATACAGCTACTAGTACATTAAACAATAGTCGAAGCCATTTGTTGCAGCTACTTAAGAATTGGTTGATATAAATTCATTTACGTAAAACGTCCATTATTTTAGAGTTCCGTAGGAATTTTTATACAACAAAACAATAACTAGAACATTAGTGAACCTCGTACAGTCTTATGCCGCTGTCTAACACTCAGTGTTTTGTTACTGCACTCTACTTACAATCTTCGTGCAGAAAGCCTGTTCCCGTGGATTGTACAGTAATTTACTTCGGGACTTGTCGATCTCCCGCACAATTCTCGACAATTTGTTATTAAAAACTCTTCTTATATTCCCTAAGTAGTTTCATGCAGGAA
Organism: Meandrina meandrites; assembly: GCA_963693305.1. Taxonomy (NCBI): domain Eukaryota; kingdom Metazoa; phylum Cnidaria; class Anthozoa; order Scleractinia; family Meandrinidae; genus Meandrina; species Meandrina meandrites. The sequence goes on along the minus strand of OY855912.1, from coordinate 19,327,264 downwards.
ATATTGCATAAAAATATATAACTCATCGACCGAAATAAGATAATTTTTGGTTTAGAAATTTGTGGAAACACCAATATGTTCACTAACTTTACATGAAAATACCCTATTATCATTTATCCGCTTGTAATGAAAATGTGGTTTATGAAAAGCAAACAAATTCTCCTTTTTTCCTCTGTTAATTCCAAGGAATAAACGTTGAGAATGAATAAGTGTACAACCCTGGTTAAATAAGTTGAAACACGCACGAATGGCACATTCGATGACATCATCACAATAACTACTTAATGAACGACCACATCCCTTTTCTCCGTTCGTTGCTGACAACTGGCAAAATACAAGCCGCAGGTGTTTTGTCAAAATTTACAGGGTTGAGGAGGGGCAAACTATTCGAAAAGGTACACATTTCAACTATTGAAACCAGGCTTACTGATTTTAAGTGTAAAATGATCATAAATGATTGGGCTCAACCTAAAACGAAACGCGTTGTTCTTCGCCCAGATAAGCTTACACCCTCCAACCTTGGTGGAAGTGACTGTCCTGTCACTTCATGGTGATCATCATGATTTGGCATCACAGCTTCGTTTTCATTCTCGCTGTCATCTTCCTCTTCGCCAACATCTCCATTTGCAATCCTGCTGAGCCTGATGTCCTCCTCAGGTTACACATTGACAGTTAACACATTTCCAGACTTTTCACAAGTGAAGTCAAGCACTCTGGCTAAAATGCACTTAGGAGAATTTTGATCGCAAACGTCGCCGGTGGTGTATGTCAAGGTATCTTCCGTCTGGTTAAACCACCTGAGCGGCACTTTGTCTCGTACAAAATGTCCGCCATTTGCTTTAGCCTGAACGTCCTCTAAGAGAATTGCAAGCCAATATGGTGACACTTCTCCTCTTCGGTTGTGTCTCACAGCAACAACGTCTTCCTTCTGGTAAATGACCTGCACCCTCACATTCCTTCCTCCCATCTCATCACGTGCGTCCACTGTCTGGCATGCTGCAGTGATGTCGTGGTCTTCTTCCAACGAAGCTGTGATAACAGTTGGTCTCATACTCAAGGCATAAGGAAGGGTACCTGTTTGTTCCTTTGTTTTAGACCGAACATTATCTTGCCTTACACCACGCCCATATTCTCTGACAAAATCTCTCATCGTGTCTTCTCGCCTGTTATCTTCTTCTTTGTTGCCCGTTCCTTCGCAGATTCTTGCCTGCTTGTTGCTCGTGACGTGATGTTTCGGGGGATCACTTTTAATGATTTTTTCAGGGTAATTAGAATTGGGCCCTGATGCTTCTGATAAATACGTAGCATGTCATCTTCCACACAGCGAGCTCTCCTATATGCATATCCAATCATTGTAGGCATGTCGTGGTCTGCACGCATTCCTTTGAAAAAGCATTCCACGTCCAAGGTAGTCATGCTCTCAAAACAAATGCTGTTTAGGAGTTGCTCCTGACCTATCTCGACACAAATGCAACTCAGTCGAAAGACAGAAACGCATAAAACGTATAATTGAGTTAAGTTAGATAACAATAGCCGTCCATTTGTTTTGTATCCGATAGTTAGAAAATGTATTGTAATAGTGGTAATAATAAAAAAAAGAAAGAAACGTATAAATAACAACGTATACATTTACATTAGATCACCTAAAATTAATGAATGCGTTGTGCATCAATCGATTCCAGCTGTTACCATCCCCTCCCCCCACTGGCCGACCCCCGGGAATTTCTTTTCGGAGGACTACAAAGTGTTTCGAAAGCATTTACTGTATATTTAACAATTCGAAACAATTATTCCACGAGCGCGCGTTAGATATAAGATGGAAGATAGCCAACGACGCGCGAAGCGCCGAGTGGGCTATAACGATCTCATATCCAACAAGCGCAAATGGAATAATTATTTTATTAAAAACGCCCAACAGAATTGTAATGTTTGAGCTCCCCAGCTGTTTTCGTTGACGCGTATCGGCTACGATATTTGTGGTGAATGGTAGATGAGCTCATATAACCAATCAACATTGCGCTAAATTTATAGAATTTACCTTTACTAGCGAAATATAACACCCTTATTGTTCGATTACGTTTCGATACGTTCTTCTTCGCAAAGTTACCATGCCTTAGCTTATTGAGCTATATTGCCTATTCCTGTTCTAGATCTGTATCATCTGTACGATAATGACAATGAATCGGAATAAATTCAAGTCCCGCTACACCAGATAACTTCTCGGGCAGTATTTTCCCACTGACAAGCAGATGCCGATAATCGTACGTGTCAGAGCTAGAGATCGAAAGAGAACGTAGCCGGAACGTACTTCTCGGGACTTCATAATTAACCCTACAAACCTTGCAATTTCCTTGTCTTGTTTTTGTTTTTCTTTCTTCTTTATTCTTTGACTCCTGCATACGAAATTGAGGTGAAAACATAAATTCGAGAAACAATCGAATTCAAAATGCCGCACAAAGATTTCTCTTGATGTTCATATACCCGACATATGTCACACATGGATTCACGTAAGCAAGGGGTCTACAACAAACTTTTATGACTAATACATACCTTTCCCGCTCAGCTTTATGCTTCCTCCGGTATTTTCCCATCTTTTAGAATCCTCAACGCAATGTCGAACGGTAGATCCAACAGTCGAAACAGTGAATTAAGACACTAACTCGAATTTCTCGCTCGCCGGAAATTTAAAAAGTAACTTAATAATTGACTGGCGCCTGCAAGCGTTAGTGCATGGGGTGAACATAATGGACAAAAATTTTAAATGGTTAAGCTTTGATTTTACCTTCAAGCAGGCTCGTCAACTACCGCTTCCACCAAAATCGCATTTATCGAGATTTCAGGATTCCTTACATCTTGATACCGAAAACCGACGTACAGTAATAGTGAAACCCCCTATGGGGCCAAACAGTTCCCGTTAACAGTGTTGACAGTTCTAAAAAAGTACGCTGTACTTGAAGTTAATTCAGGGCCAAAAAGGTCACCAATTTGACACAAAGACAATACAGTGCATGTCAAAATGGTGATCTTCAACAAATGATGCATGCGCCCTGGCCTATTTTAACGATCAAAGACCACAATACCGCCGTGTTGACAAATATGATACTTTCAAGTGAGCGCGCAGATATCAAAGTTTTTATAGAGAAGGTTTCGAGAGGTTGGATTCCGGATTCCAGAGGCTAGATTCCGAATTCCAAAGGCTGGATTCCGGATTCCAAAGGCCTGGATTCCGGATTCCAAAGGCAAAAATATGTTGGATTCCGGATTCCGGATTCCCTTACATGGGGCGAATTATATTTCTTCACATATTCTCTTGAATCAACAAAGAATCCATGGAGATGTGCCTCAGAGACGGATACTAGCTCTACACTGGTGGAACAGATGGAGGGATGAATATTACAAGTCATCATTCTCCCCCAAAACTGACGAAGCAAATTTACCGCAGGTAGCCTCGGCCTCTCACTAACAAACAGATCACAAAAGAATTGTATCTCACAGAGGGGGGTGAGTAGGTTCGCGGATCGAAGGATTTTGACATAAAAAGCACACAGATTGCGGACTTTTGCGATACATTGAACGGATTCGCAGATTTCGAAAACACAGCGGATCGCGGATTAGCTGAAAATTTTGGCCCGGATTCTGGACTCTCGGAATTTCGGATCGTAGATACTAAAACAAAGTTTGGATCACTTGTCGGTATGTTAGTGGATTATATTGTCGCACAAACAAGAGATAAAACGAAACATGATAAAAAAATTGGCATAAAAACAACATATACCGTTTGTAGCAGCATCTTGCAGTAACACTATAACACACAAACTTTTCCAGTAATGTGGGTTCAGATTTGAACGAAAATAGTGGTGGCAGATTGGCCAAGAAATAGCACAGATCGGCAGATTTACGTAACCCTATGCACCCCCCTCCTCACATTTATAGAAAGGGACCCCATTCAATGCTGTGAAAAGCATGCTGCCTACAAAACAATTAGTCAATTGTCAACGCATGGCAACTGCTGCAAAAAGCATACTAGAAAAACTTGTCATGTCTGAGCATGCTCTGAGCATGCAGCAAACTACGTAATGCAGGTTGTTTATTGGTGAAGCAAGACGAACCGTCTAACAAGTTTATCATCTGCAAGTGCAAGCAAAAATTAAAAGATATTTTATTTAAATTTTGCTTTGAGAATCACACTTAAAAAACAAATAACATGGCATTTATGAGCACTTGCATGTACCAATTCATAAATAAAAGGTCTCTGAGAATATGACTATTTTGCACCTTTCAATACCATGGGTGACCTTAGTTATCTTACCCATAGACTGCCATGGGTGACTTAAGTTGTCCAAACAATAGAATGAAAATGAACAAATCATAGTCCCTGTTCTAATATACCAATGAAATAGCTTCTTTGATCAAATGACACGAGAAATCATTTGTTTACAACATTGGTCATTTAATATGGCATCTAATCGTCTGTTTACTGGTTCTGTTGAAGAGACCCTGGATACTCAATTCTTGGCAAAAGTAACTTTAAAATGGAACAAGAAATAAGTGGTTTGGATAGCCAAAGTGGCAATGACAATGATATCAACATGGAATGGACCATATCAACATGTAAGCTGGTGAGAAATATTTGCTGCAAGCTACCATGGAGCTAGACGTGGTGTTGCTTGTGAGCATGAAATAACGTGGAGTTTTACAAGCATTTTAAATCATAAATTGGTCTTTCAGCGTGTCTAGAAACGAATTATATGTATGAATTAAAAACGCATATAGTTTATTTTTTGTCCACTCGCACGTTTGTGTTAAATGCCGTAAAAGAGGCGAGAATTATTGGGGGTGGGTTGCGCGCTAATAAAAGCCTTCGGGACTGGGAGTCAATGGGTTAATGCATCCCAAATCGCTTTCAATATTATCATCATTTCTCCTTCGCATACTCCATGCAAAATAGTCGAATCTCGAAGAGATCTGTGATTTTACATCAAATCTTATCCGCGTAGAATTCAAGTGTAACTGATATCTCGTTCTTCTGTTTATCGTTGCCATGGAAATATCGGTTTTCCTAAAAAATAAATTATATCAAACTTCAATCCAATTTCAATATCTGCTGTAAATTTCATTTCGATCCGATTCCAAGAAGTTTGCCAAACGGCCAAATGAAAATGTTTGGTATGGTCCAGAAAAAAACTGCAGAGAGACACCTTAAACTTGCACGCCAATAAAATGATTTTATTTTTCAGTCGGCCAATCAGGATAAAGTAGAGCGCTCCATCGGTTTTGCGTGCAACTGGATTCCTTTTTTAGGTTGGTCTTAAAAACAAATCAGTTAGTAATACTGCCTTTGGCGTTCTTTGAGTCATATAATGAATCCTTTATTGGCTAAGCTTGTTCGGTCAAGATTGTTGGATATTAGCCTGCGAATACAGCCGCCTCTCATTCGCTCCCCGTACTTTGCGGGAGCGAATGAGAGGCGGCTGTATTCGCAGGCTAGTTGGATATTGGCCTGGTTCTTTTTTTTTTTTTTACGTGTTTTTAATATGGACCTCGACTTCGTCAATATCCAATATCACGCCATCCTCACCTCACGCTTGACCAATAACTCATTTGTAATTGACGTCTGAGTGGCGCAGTTGTGCAATTTGAAAAGTTCTAGTTGGACATTTGTAATTGGTCATCCACGTGATCGCAACAAATAAGTGGGCGGTGAGGCAATAATATTTTTTGGTTCGCATTGCCTCATAGTCTCCTTCGCAGCCGATGTTTGGGCTCGTGGGGGAGGACGAGCCCAAACAAAGGCTGTGAAGGAGACTATGAGGCAATGCGAACCAAAAAATATTATTGCTTCGATGATACCCTAAATTGCACGACTTGTGGTCCAATTACCAACACGTCGAATCAATTTAAAAAAAATCATATATTTTGAGTCTGTTAAGTCTTTCTTTTGCGCAAAACGTCAGTGATAAGATCCATCAAAGAAGAAACAGCAGAGAAAAGTTAAGTGCACGTAATATGCGTGCGGTTACCTTTGGTGTCCAACTTCCAGCTGTCCAGTTTCAAAACATTGAAATTAAACACCAACGAGATCGTGCCCCTGATAATTCCGTTTCAATTAGGCCCACGGAAAAACTCATCAGAAATTACTAATGCCGTGAACTTATATACTATGCACAATATCGCATTTCTATGTAATAACACTTCAACAATATACCTGTTAGTCCAATGGCCGAATACGGCCTCGAGCCGAGTAATGCATTTTACATTACCGCTTAACTTCCTTCCTAATAATTTTCCCGGAGTAACTACCTTAAATAGTTATTCTCTTCAATGCGAAAGGAAAAGAAATTAGACATAATTTAACTTTATTGCCACTTTGTACTTGGCCCATGCACGATCACTGCGTCTAAGACCAAATGTCTCCGAATAAAAATATTAAAACTAGAATTGAAGCACCTTGAGCAAAACCAGAAGACAGGTGTTATGTTAAACAATTCTTCAATTTCTTTTTTATTCAAAAATAGCCAGCCAAAACAGAATTCACGCAAACTTCACTTATTTAATAACAATTTATAAATTGATTGATTGAAAGAAGATAAAATGACAAAAACGCCACTAAGAATTTGGGAAGCCGTACACAAATTTTAGTTAAAATCGCTTTGTTAATCATATTTATGCTTCATATCGGACGCGTCTCAACACATAAAGTACCACGGATCTTTCGGTCTTGGGAATAAGGTAAGATGTGAACAGAGCTTATACAAACAGTGGCCTTTCTACAGCAGAGCATTTTCAGTTGTATTAAAACTAATGTGCTAGATGAAAAATAATTGCGCATGGAATTCTTTGTTTTGGACCACAATGCTAAGCTGACTTTTTAGCGGTTGGCAGATCTCGGGGATATTGAGATCCTTTCTAGACTTCAGTCAGTTGACAGAAAATTAAATGTGAAGAAGTGAAACCTAATGAGGATAATGCAGACTAAGCACTGGCTTGTAGCAGTACGTTTTAAAATTCTGAATTCCGTCATTCAAGAAAGACTCCACAATCGCACTAGTTTATTTCCTGATTCGGAAATAGGTAAGAAATGATGGATTACTTTAAAAATTCGGGTTTACGTAACTCTTGTTATTAATGAATAGGATATTGAGTTTTACTGAAAAGCGAACTGCTTGGGATCAATTTATCAAGGTTGATAATTAACATTTCAAACCATGAATTGGTCTTTCAGCGTGTCTAGTTGTAATAAACGTTTACTTCAGAAAAGAATTGT
>OY855912.1:19265000-19315000 GCA_963693305.1 Meandrina meandrites | reverse complement strand
TAAGATGTGTTTCGTTCAGCGTTTCAAATTTTGTGGCCATGTGCGCAGTCAAATAACAAGCAAGCAAATATCAACTATCCGTGACGTCATGTAATGACGTCACAGGTTGCCTCGAATACTTTCTGCAGCCCAAACTAAATACATTAGTAGGAGCTAGGAAGGAGACAACGTATTTGGTATTGAAAGCTGTACTATCCATCCGGGTATTTTCCTCGGACGGGCACCAGGCGGTGTTGGACACGACTCGCAAAGCATGCCGGAAGAAATTTTCGATTGTACTCATTATTGTCTGATCGTCGGACTGTAAACATATCCTCGAGGTGAGAAGATATTCCTATGCTGAAAGAAATATCGGAGGAAATCCATACCAAATCTTTGTGGGCCAAGTAACAACTATAGATGTGTATTGCTGGATTCGCAAAGGCGCCATTTTATGTGCGGAACAATTCATATTTGGAGTCGAAACATCGCGGTACATCGACTATTGGAATTATATTCGATTCTCGCATGTTTGTGATCGATCTTAACGGGCTGAAATCGAACTTAACTACGGCGCTTTCTTTTTGAGATATGTCGAGTTGTGTATGAAGTACGTCGATATACTGCTGGCCAACGCAGTTCTCCCTGTCGTGGTTTTGATGGATTTTCGCTAGGTTGTTTATTAGGAGTTTTCCCACTTGGAGGGCCCAACGGCCGTTCAGTTTGATGACATGTCAAATATCGGCCAAACAGAAGGATGATATAAACACTACAAAAACAAAATTGGCAAGAAAACATTTAAATATCAAATTATACAACAAACAGAAGTACAAATTTAAGCTCTGTTCGTGATGAACCATCGACAGAAATCACCCCATCAATTCCCGCGAATGCGAGAACTGAGTGACAAATCAAGGAAGAAACCCCAACTTCAACTCCGAATTTGACCGTTAAAACGGCGAGGCCCGCCCTGGCCCACTGTACTTTTCTTAAAGTTCAACTATCGAACTTAAGTTATATGCAAAAATAATCTACAGTACTGATCCTTGTTTGTAAAGGAATGAGCAAATGTTCATGCATGTCAAACGAGTGCGCCGACCAAACATATACCATATAGCATGATTTCAGTCGACTAGTTTTTGGTAGCAAAATCGCTTCCCTTAATTCAGAACTTGACGAATGACTGGCCAAGATATTATTCTTTAAGCTCCAAGAAAACAGTCCGTTAAAACGTTAAAATTTCGCCGAAATCGCACGAAGAAGATGAGACCTTCTTAAAATCCGACGACAAAATTGTCCACCATTGCTTCTACCGAGGTGACATATGATTGGTCGAAAAGTGGCACGTGAACCGTGTCCAACACCGCCTGGACGGGCACTATGGCCTGATAGTGTCTCTCCGCGGATGAACACTATCGTTTCACGTGATCAATTTGAACAATCAGAATCGGAAAATATTTAGTGGTGAACTATTACGGCTGATAGTATACTAGTAGCTAAACCAATCACATTGTCGCATTCGCATTAGTATTCTAGTAAAATTCTACTTAAGGTTACCGTATACCTTAAAGGGTATATTTTTTTCAAAAAAATTTTTTACGGCCAAATTAAACATTACTAGTCTCCCTTTATTTTCTAAAAAAAATTATTTCAAAATCTTGAACCGCGCGCGAGTTATCAACAAAAATGTTTTTTCAAGTGGAACTCTATATTCTTGGTTTTCATGTTACGTCATAAAATTCTGAAATCAAAATTTAATAGGCCTGCTAAACTTTTGATATCACTAGGTGTAAGATAAACTAAAAATATATCTTTTCGCAAATTTCCAGCTTGGTTGTGCCCTTCGTTTTAAAAACAGAGCATTTTGAATATTCGAGTTCTCGGCCGTATGTGATATCAAGCTGAGTGCCGTGACAAAGTGGTTTTGATTCAAAAAAGGCCTTTCCTTTCCATTTTTGCAGATCGAACATTCCCAATGTACTAAGTGCTGTTTATGTGAAAGTGTAATAGATCATGAGCCAAAAGAAATCGCTATTAATAGGAAAATTAAGTTCCAGATGGTTTCTCTGACTCACGGCGGCCATGTTTGTGCCCCTCGGAAGGACACAAATATGGCGTCTCCATACTGAGCTTTATAAATTTGCGTGGAAAGTTTCGGCAAATAACTCGCAAACGGTGCCCCGCACAGACCTGAGATTTGGACAAATCGTTTATCTATGTATCTTCTATAATATCTGAAATTCATAGCTTCTGTCGTTGAATGGTTTCGATTTTATTTTTTTATTGCGTGACAGTGAAAACCACCAATACCCGCCAGAGAGTTATAAGCCAATTAAAATGTGTCAGCGTCATGACTTCCTGTGACGTTTTTCGCGGCAAAAGATCCGTGGCGTCCATTCCTATTGTTTATGCTTGCAATTTGCGATTAATTCACAACAAGTTTTCGCTTGTGTTGGTCTTTACTTCACCTGTATGTAAATTCTGTTTTTGAGGAATTTGTTCGGAGAAGTCTGAGTGCTTCGCCTTTGATGAAGCCCTTTTTGACCCCTCGTGGGTGGCAACTGGAGAAATGCGTGTACTGAAATGTTTCAGTAGGTTTAAAATGCGTTTTTACGTCTAATATAGACTCACTTGCGAACCGTTCGCCTTTGAAAACGTTTGTGTCAAGGAACGTTATTTCTGTTTCGGATATTTCAGCCGTAAACTTGATGATGATGATGGTGGTTATTTGCTTGTTCGATGAATTGCGTGACTCCGTCTTTGTCTACATTCCAGATAGAAATAATATACTTCGACATACCCCAGCGACCGCATTTCTACCTGAAGCTGCTCTTTTGGATCGATACATGCAGACGTCGCCACCGTCGAAGCCACTGCAGTTTTTCCTTTCTTTGAACTTTTTCTCTTGCCCGGCATTTTGGAAACAATCCGAGAAATTCAAATCAAACGAGCTGTGGTCACGCGTGCAACTACTTTCCCGCGAGATGCTAGTCGACACCAGTAGTCTCGTGGGACGTCCTGACATGCTATTGGCTGTCGGCATCGGGAGTATCCAAAGTGTTGACATATGGCGCAGCAAGGGCGTGAAATGTTTGTAATCCTTTAGAAGCGAAAAAACCCTATTTCGTTTTTACGCGAGTGCGCTCGTTTTAAACGAATTTATAGGGTAAGTCAATTTGACGGATTGCCTTGAAATTTGACCCGAAGTTGCCCAAGACATCGAACAGAAAAACCGTGTGAGGGATTTCCGTTTTTCGTAATTGATCTCCCGCAATGGCCTTCGTTGTAAAAGGCTTCGGTAAGTTTTTGATCATCAAAATTGACAGAAAAATTGCAAAGCAACCAATGGGAACATTGACAAAGCCTCACACGGTTTTCAAGATTGATGCCTTGGGATTGATATAATGCAGTAGTTTTGATTGTGCGGTCTAATTCAATACCCGATAAATTCACTCAAGTAGACGTCCGTCGTTTTGGGCTTTTGGGACGCACTCTCCTTACGATTAGAAAAAATCAAAGAAAAATAATTTTTACCGAATAGTGCATTTCATTAGCTTTGTACTGATATATAGTTTGTGGTGGTTGCATTTTACCCGCGAAGCTAGGTATACGGTAACCTTAAGTGCTGTCAGCTTGGCGTATTATAAATTTCTTGTTCTAATATTAGGCTAGCTACTGGATTTCGATCCAATTTGTTTGTTTCTTTTTTCCAGGGCCCGTTACTACGATTAACAGTTGAGTAAGGCATCAAGGAAGTTTGGGGACAAAGTTTTGACGTTAAAACTACGTTGTAACCATGGGCAACTGGCTTGGTTTCCAATAGTAACTTGTCGAACTCAGCCGTTCCATGATTTGGTGGCGTTTTATGGCATGTGACGCATATGTCACCAATGGATATTAGGCTTGTTACTTGTGGCAACGTCGTAGTTTTAACGTCAAACACCAAACTTCCCACGTGCTTTACTCAACCGATAATCGCAGTAAGTTAACGTTATGATAACAATGATTTAGTGTAAAACGCAATCGCTCGTTTCTTTGGATTGGAACTTTAAAATTCTCGTGTTATTGAAACGCAAAGTAATTGCAATAAAAACATGATAGATAGAAAATAAGGAGATCTTCTGCAACATGGCTGCTAAAAATTGGCCATAAAATCGAACTGTGTTCGTACACAAATGTTATCAACTGTCTTTGCCGTATTTCTGTAACATGCATGATCACATTAAAATTTTTTCCACTTTCCTTTTGGGTGATAATGATGATAGAGGCCTGGGTACTTGATTCGCTCCACTTCAACCGGTAACATCAGCACACGGTCTAGTAGGTCCCAGTCTTCCCCGCCCCACTTGTGTTTGAAGTCCTTAATATTCATTCCTATCGATGTAAAGAAAGAAAATACTCTTTAGTGCCGTGAGCGAAATACCAAAATACAAAATTTTCCCAGTTAAGGGACTGTGCAATAATTACCTGGAAGGGGGAGAGGGGGGAGTTGGGAAATGGGTAAAATATGGCTCAAAATTAAGTCGCACCCCCTCTCACTGAGAAAAAATTAATTTTAGTCCCCACCCCTCACCTACTGAAAATATTAAGGTCACTCTCCCTCACCCACCCCCCCCCCCCCCCCACCCAACGTTCTTCCCCACATTGATTCCCTCATACCAAATTTAATTTTAATTTCTTGTTGGGTGTCTTCCTCTTGCACAAAAAGTACTCCAAATGACTCTTCAACGTACATTCTCTCTACATCGGAATCACTTGACTCTGATTCTGAAGTTGTGTTATCGTCACACGAGTTATTTAAAAGTTCTTCATCTTCCAGAACATCTCTGGCAGCATTTCCACGTGGGTGGCTGAGAACTCATTTAGTAAATCAGTCTTTCTTCCGTTTAACTTGAGACCATTTTGTTTCAGATACATTTTCAGTCGGTTGCTCGTAATAAAGCAGCATTGTTTTAATATATCCAGTGGAAACCCGTTATTACGGACACCAACGTGTCATGGAAATTTGGCCGTATTAACGTGGTAAAAGTATAAATGATTACATAGGTTGGGATTTCAGAACGTGACAAGGTGGACGTAAGGCAGGGTTCCACTGGGCCAGAGGCTTCCCTTTCTTACTGCAGGACATATGGGGAAAATTAATAAATTATCTGCCAGTTCGGAGATCAAAACACCTGGAGTACATATTTTCCCAGTTTAAGTAACTCTAATAGCTCTTCTACCACTTTTCCAGTTTATGAGAAAGTGTGAAAAAAGTAATGCCCCCCCCCCCCCGCCCTGTATGCATTACATTTTACATCCACCACCCCCCCTCCCTCTCTAGTTGTGATTTTGCCCTATGCACCTCTCTGCTTTCCCAAACTCCCCCCCCCCCACCCCCTCCAGGTAATTATTGCACAGTCCCTAAATAACTATAGTCAGAACCTCTTGTAAGCGACCTCCCCTCGTAGGCGATGATTACCACATCTAGGACTGATAATTGTTTCAACAACTAGGCCCTGTGTGGAGAGAAGCTCTGTGAAAGTAAAGTGAATCCCAGAACGCTCGATCAGTTTCCAGCGCCTCTGCTAGCTGATTATTTGGTCACTCCGTGTACACCTCATTCAGTACAAGTCGTTAAGGTGCAACATTTCTGTGAAATCTACGAAGATTTACGCTTTATAACTAATGCTTCACCCGTAGTTCTCGCGAATGATTCAGTCATTTCATATGTGCATTATCATGGTAACACTGATGGTACAATTTCCGACTGATATTGTAGCCAATCTGCATAGCATATCGGTTCAAAACAAAACAGAAGCAGCAACAAAACTATGACTATCACCCATGAAGGGCCATAGTTTAATAACACAGATATTGTGGTCCAAAGAACCAACCTCTTCACCACCACGCAAAAAATACAGGCGATATTACATTTTGGATGAATGTGATTAAGGGCGCGTTCGTTTGGGAATATTCTGGAATATATTCCGGCTATTCTGTTCCTGGGAGCAGAATACCCGGAATGGAAATCCAAGTATTCCGGAATAGGAAGAGCAGCCAAACGAATGCTAACTTGTATTATTCCAATTATTCTTATTCCGGATTGATCCCAAACGAACACGCCCTTAATATTTTCAGTTGCACTCACCACCAAATCTGTCCCAGTCTGATTTGTAAATCGACATTATTCCATAGCCATACATTTCCCAATAGCCTCGATGTTCCACGGGAGTACTTCCACATTCCAGACGACCAACTACAGGAAAATAAGCCATTCGCCCTGCAATTGTGTTCTAAGGAAAATTACAATATAGAGAAGAATGAAAATCAGCTAATAGAAAATGCCATGGCCTCAACTGTAACAACAATTACAGTTTTGCCCATACGTTACTAAGGCCGGATTGTGTTGCTCTTCATAATCGATTTCGTCCGAAAAGCCTGGTTTGCACTTCGTCTCTGAGATAATCAGAAGCGCAAACACTGAACCACAAAGGTGTTTACTTGCGATAAGCACGAGCAGACGACGATATACAAGAGCAATAAACAATGCATCATGGGAGTCATGGTGACAGCCAAATTTGGATATATGTAAAATATTTTCTCTGGGGGGAGTTTTTCGTCAAATTATTTCTAAAACGTTCACTGTGTGTAGCGTACCTAATCACAGTCAAGTTGGTAAGAGATGAATGTGAGAAGCCAAGGGTCCATTTGCTTTTTCAGTGTTTTCCTGTTGGGTCTGCGGGAATGCTTCCCCGGAAAATTTTGAAAATTTGATGTTCAGGAATGCTATTTCCGGCCATTTCGACCATACATTTGTTAAGACGTTTAGTAGTTTACATTCTATGTTCACATGCTACAATCTGTGTATAAATATGTTACATTTTTGCTAAGAATATTCTGTTGAAACGTTAGCAAGTTATAACGTTAGTTTTGTCAATGCTATATCGTGGTTTCATGAGATTTTGAACCGCGTTCAGTTGGCAGGACGCTTGACTTCACACCGTGCCATGGCTACAAAAATACAAATTTGCATTTCATGTTGGAGATACAAACTTCTTTGTAGAAGAACTTCTTGTCTAATGGCTGAAGAACAGAAATAATTTGCAGGTATATAGTAGATCACGTTTCATATTGACTTCAGTAACTATTTTCTATTCGACACACCACACTGAGGAATATGGGCACATTGTTTTTTTTTTGGACTGGCACGATCTCGCATAATATTTCCCGGTGTGGCTCCACACTTGGGCTATTATATTTGTATCCAAAGTTACAGCTCTGCTATAATGACACAAATACTTGAGGTACTTACCATTCGAACACTGTCCATAATGTCTACGGGTACATCAATATGCATATCAAACAGGAAAATTATGTCATGCTCGTTCGGGACAAGTTCAGTGGCAACGTTTAAAGCGAAAGTCTTGTGGAATTTTCCAGGTAATGAAACAACACTGTGTCTGCTTTTCAGAGGGGATGCGCTAAACGCCTTGGCCATGTCAATATCCTTACTTTCAAAATCAACAATTATGACGTGAAAGTTCACATCACCGGTTAATAAGCTGGCATCAGTGAGCTGATTAATAAAATGATGCACCCAGTTTCCTTGATCCTTGACAGGGAGAATGAAGTACACCGTGGCGCTGTTATTCCAGTTCATTCCCTCAGGAAGACACAAGGTGTCATTTCCCTTTTCCTGAAACACGTGCTCTGACAGCCGAAATGATTGATCGGTGTTGTCTAAGCCGAGTTCAAGGTTCAACAGGAAGCGATCACCATTCTTGGGGTCTGGTTTGTGAATCACTTTGTGAATTTTCTTCAACGAATATTTCCTGAAAAAGCAAGGCAAAGAGAAACATGAAGCTACCAATGTATTTCTATTCAAACGAGCTTAAATCGAACCTTATAAATTCCGGGGGGGGGGGGGACTGTGTGGAATTTCAGTTCGGGGAGTCCGCCCAAGAATATGACCTGTGACCAAACTACGTCATATTTCGTACCCATTTTCAGATCTGGCTTCTAAAATCTAAAGTAGAGGTAATTAATTTTTAAATAAACCTATCTTTGTTCGTATTGTCGGTATTGGAACTAGCCTGCAATTGAGGCTAATGCGGGAAATTTTTTCAAATGCAAATCACATGAAGCTGTTTTTAATGATATTCCCCCGCATTAGCCTCCATTGCAAGCTAGATCCAGTCCAATACCGAGAATACGGATAAGGTCTATTGCCTTGATGTAGAAGTTTCATTTCAAAGACGCTTTTTAAGTTAAATCCCTGAACTACGTACGGTTGCCAGCCAACACAGTAACAACGTGCTATTACAATTTGCAACTGGTGCATTTTTGCAGAACACAATAACTGTTATGAACATTTCTGAGAGTTTCATGAAGAATAGCACTTACATCGGCATTTCCTGATGATAACCTGATCTATTTCAAATTAAACGTGTGTCTTGCGCTGATATTGAGAAAGTAATATAAGCACGCAAGGCTCAGGGCTATTTAGCTTCCAATCAGAGTTACCCATTGATAAGGAAGGGGTCATGTCTACTTTAGTTTAGGCCTATATAGGTCGAAACTTTGCTTTGGTTATTAGAATAAATTAGGCCTAGATAAGGCGAGAATTAAATGTTAGTTTGATTCAGGCTTAGGGATAGGGATAGGTAAATACAAAATTTCATTGTAAGTGGATGAACAAGACTTGCTCGGTCGCTTACCTTTCCGATTCGTTGTTAAAAATTACGGAATTGTCGGGCTTTGTAAATCCAGATATTGCTTTGGAATTTTAAAGCTCTCTGCCATGCATTATCAGGTGCTTTTATCCTCATTCAGTTTTATAGGTATAAGCTGAAATGTACATGCTTGCAATCTTCCTTCAGCTATACGAGCTGTCGCATAAGAAAATCCTCAATTGTTAGCTTTCAGTAGTTTCGTAAAGCCTCTTTTGTGCTGCACAAACGTCCAGTTGCTAGTACATTTGCTTATATGCTTGCAATTTTCGTTAAATCGGTCTTACTTTACATGAATCGATATGTTTAAGCTCTCTCCAAATCCTCCGACAGTGGCCGCCATTTTGTTTTGCCGCGCTTCCGCGACTTTCCCGTCAATCAATTTAATTTCAACTTTCTGCACTGTTTGGGATTAATTGGCGTGCTCTTAGCCAATGAGTGTGCTGAAATTTTTGTAAGTATATTATTACAGATGTGACACTTAAGAAAGTCACCCCACATTATTAAAAATTTTTCGGGAGTTTAGTGCAGGTGGTGGTGCATTGGTGAGAGAAGGATCTGAGGGATGATCATTTCGTTAAGCGTCGGCAAAAGTCCCTCAGCGCTACCAATAACAAAAGGACTATTGTGTAATACTTAATGTCCGATGTTGGGCCGGAACAATAGACCATTTCTTGATACGAACATGCCACAGGTTTCGGGTTCGATTCTTGGTGGTGTCGCTAAAATGGCATCGACCGTTTTCGAAAGGGAAACGTGCCACGCCTGCACTACAGGCTACATTTCTATGTGTCTTTTTGTATTATACGTAGCATATAGCATATCCAACAACCTAGTCTTATAAATAGGTAATTCAGTATTATCTGCCGCCTTGCTTCCTTGGGGAGTGAGTAATAAATTCCATTCATTTGTATTGTGCACTGCGGCTTTTAAAAGATTTCGCTTTACAGCTCTTTAAATCTTTCTTTTTCCTACACACTTTTCATTATTGCAGCGTTTGCCGGTAACGAAAAGTGTTGATGGTTTGCCAGCTAATTAGGGCCGATTCGCACTAACGGATAATGTCCTGACATTTCTGCGAGAAAATTGTCGCGACAAGTTGTCAGAGACATATCTGGAAGAGAACAAAGGTGAAATGCATAGTAGAATAGCTTTGCTTGTGCTGCTAGCATCCTAGTACATTTCTCACCGCCTTGTGCAAAGCAACAATGAAGCAAAAACGGGAAATCACTAAATTATGGCTTTTGGGATGAATAAGTTTGTCTTTCACAACCACATAAATTTGAAGAGTTATGCATCATGAAGGGATAACTTACAACATTTACTACAGCAGATTTAGCAAAACAGCCTAATTACTGTAAAAAATTCATTTTTTTCTCATTACATTTTTCGGCAAAAAGAAAAAATTTCTATAATGCATTTGTTCTGGAAACTTTTGGCCACGCCTTAATTCTCAGAGAAAAGGCCGTGGTAAACGAGGACACATTGTGGCGAGCATATTGTTGCTCATTATGTCTCTAGGGAGAGCAAACGGGGAAACATTTGTTGCGGACACAGAGTGTTTCTGAAATATTTTTTGACAAATTTTGTGTCAGCAACAAATGTTGCAAGCGCGGGAAAACAGGGAAACATTGAAAGAATGCAAAGATCCAGACTGAATAATTCGCCAATTCTAGCCACATAAATCATTTACAAGTTGTCTTTCAGTACACCCTCCTGTATTTTCGACTTAGAATGGTGAAATCTAACAATCAAAACGTTTTTATTGAAAACAATCGGAGTTTGCTTAACAGCCTCATTTGCATAAAGTGTGTGTAAGATTCGCTGAACCACAAAAAAATGGTAGTCGCTGTGACGAAGGAAGATAAAAAGTTCAAGGTATTTTTAGATTTCTATGCTTCCTTGCATACGTTTAGTAGAATTCAGCTGGAATTTATAATGTCCGGTCTGGAATTGAGAAATAAAGGCCAACAAAGACAGGGTACTTTCAAGTTGGCATGTTTACGAAAAGCGATCTAACGGTTGCTGATATATAACGTTTCCAGAATCTGTAAATGAAAACATATTAAAACTAACATGCGTTTCCAACCTTTGAAGGACCACTTAACATGGGAATAATAATAATTGTCTGTTGCGTTTGGTGAATTTCGCGCGCCGAGCTCGTTCAAAATGAGGCCATTAACAGCTTTGACTGTTATGGGCTAAAAACATTTTGACGTATTTCCAAAAACTTAGGTCGTTGTATTCAGTGGCTGATCCAGGGGAGGGGCCCGTGGGGCCCGGGCCCTCACCTTTTTTTTTTCTGAAATAGCGCATTTTCTTTGAAGTGCCGGAGTTATCTTCGCAGAGTTCAACATTCACAGTCAAGCGGGCCTCCTCCTTAGCTGAAGGTCTGGATCCGCCACTGGTATTTACTGATGGCCCAAGATAGTTTACTGAGCAAAGTTTGAAGGAAACATTTTTTTCCGACCAAAAATGCGATGGACCGCTTTTACAGATACTGCCACTTAAAAGTCTTTAAAATTGCATGTCCTAGCCCATATGAAACTCCGAAGAAGCCATAATGTCAAAGTCTATCTTGATGTTGCTGCGCTGCCCCACACGCCAAGAACAGACAAAAGATGCCGCTGTATTCTCGACGTTCGCAATCGCGTCCTTCTTGTCATAATTTGGTTGTGACAGTACTTAAAAGTCTTAAAACGGCATGTCCTAGCCCATATGTTTCAGATTTCAACCATTGCAGAGGAAATTAACCATATCGTTCCAACTTCAGACATTTACATCACAAGGCATAACTTACAGTGGCACGAATTACATCAGTTCCATAGTTTTCCAAATGCCGTAGGAAGGATTGATGGTACCATTCACCGATCGAACAAATCGACCTTCAGGTCCTGAACAGGAAAAAGTCTACCGTTGGTAGAAGTCAACACAACTTACTGAAGATGACCGGTCGTAGATGCTGATGGTCTAATCGTACCACTTGTCACAGAGTAAATGCATTTTATGGAAATTATTTTGACAATAGGTCGTTCTCCTTGTTAACAGCAACCAGAGGGGGGACCACGCATGCAGTGACGAAGTTTGTCAGGCTATAGATTCGGCGGCCATCTTGAAAGTGCCCCCTGGACGCCCCACAACACCTTGCGGCCATGTGGCAAAACCAAAACAAAGATGGCGGAAGATGGCGTAATCTGGAGCTAATTAACAATTATTCTTTGAAATCGAGGTGAATAGTGGCAGAATATTTACCGAGCCGCGTAGCGGCGAGGTAAATATTCTGCCGCTATTCACCGAGATTGAAAAGAATAATTGTTTTAGTATATACAGACGAAGTGATCTCAAAACAGACAATCTAGACATTTTCAAAAGGAAACCTATGAAAGGCAATTTTATTGACGTCTAATTTGACGTCTCAATTCATGCGTGAAACACGTACAAAACTATTTACAGATTCTTTTAACATGGCAAATACACAATCTTCGATAAAATCCTCGTCAAAATGGTCCTTTTACACAGTTCAAATCGGCTACTTTAATCGCAAGTCTGCTTGGAAATCGATAACTGATCAAACAAAGTTTTCGAAGTTATCGAGAAAGGCTTGTTGTTTGGCTCGTTGCGAAGGTGCCTGTCAATGGCGGCTCGAATTGAGGTGAGTGTTTACCTTGTTGTAATATGACCTGTCTTGTTTTCTTGCGGAGATATAAAACTTCAATTCTTCTTTTTCTATTTCCCCGATTTCGGTGAGAAATTCGTTCTGTCAGGCAAACCAGTCTACAAAAATACTCGTAATGAGACAAATTGTAGTCGTGAAGATTAATTGCTGCCTATTTAGCGATAGGTCGAATTGATCACAGTATTAAATTATCTCGATAAACAAACTGAAAAACACTTGTTTGCAAAACATGACTTCTTCACTTATCTTTAAAAACTTTTAGGCCAGAGTTCGTTGCCTTCTTGGTGTTTTCTGGCTCGCTGTCGTCTTCTATTTGCACTATTTTTGATTCTGAAACGCTAGCGAAACGCGAGTTTACGCCGGCCATTTTGTTTTGTTTTATGGGATAATGCATTATCCACTCGGTAGCGAGTGAATAATGCGGCATTAGCCCGAGATAGCGAACCAATCAGATTGCTGGAATAGCCAAGATCACTGAGTGTGTATATACTAAACGATGATATGCAGCGCGTACAGGTAGGTGTACATTGGTCTTTTATAATGTCTAATCATGGGTAAAGGCGATCGATGTGCCGTCTTTGGTTGTGGCAATGACAGACGATTCAAGGCAAAATATATAATTAAGTCACACATAAGTGCCTTCGATGGAAGCAACAAACTCCGATTCTGGAAATGTCGTGATAAAAACCAGTATAAAATCTGGACAACCCTTTTGAACAAAAATGATTACAGCGTAAACGGGAATACAAGGGTTTGCTCAAATCATTTTAAATACGGCCGACCAACGGATGTTGAGCCTAACCCAACATTATATCTCACGGGCTACGGCACAAAGCGGAAACCGGCAACAGTGCAGACTGGAAATGCAACATTACAAATGGGTTCTGCGGACTGCACAACACCAAAACGTCAAATGCTTGAGAAAGACGCGAGTGATCAGTCGTCTGCAGTAAGCTGCGGTGGAAACGAGAGCATGTCGTCCCTTGATGTGGGAAATGGTGGACAAACTGAACGGGACAAGATCGCAGCACTTGAGCAAGAAGTTGAACTTTTAAAGAAAAAAATCAAGGAGCTTGAAGCAAGGGTGACATTAAAATTTGACTACATCAAACATTCTGATGCCCTTGTTAAACTGTATACCGGTTGCCCTAGTAGTGAAATTTTTAATTTTATTGTGGATAAAGTTAAACCCCATTCTCCCAAGCTTCATTACTACCGTGGTCAGGAGTCCCATGAGTTGAAGAAGTACCAACATAGTCCCTCATCGGCAGGTTGTCAAAGAAAGCCCGGACCCAAACGACAGCTTTCACTGGAAAATGAAATACTGCTGACTCTTATGAGAATTAGGCTGGATTTAAAGATTGATGACCTTGCCTTCAGATTTGGCATTTCCAGTCCACATGCCTCGAACACTGTCACAACAATGATTTCATTTCTGTCCCGAGAACTAGCACCCTTAATTTATTGGCCAACTCCAGTGCAGACTCTTGCATACCATTCAAAGCATTTTACTGGAAATTTAACCAAGGTTGAAGGCATTATTGATTGTACAGAACAACCAATTTCAAAACCATCTCTTTGCAAGGCACAGTATCAAACATATAGTACATACAAAAGCAGCAACACCCTTAAAAAGCTCGTTATTTGTACTAAGTCAGGATCCATTAGTTACATTTCACCCTCGTTTGGTGGATGTGCATCAGACCGTTACATAACAGAACAGTGTCAAATTTCAGACAAATTTCATCCTGGAATGATTGCCCTTGTGGATAGAGGTTTCAATGTTCAGGATATTTTTCTTTCTCGTCAGGTTAGAGTAGTTTTTCCGCCTTTTAAAGGTAAGGCAACACAGTTTTCTAAAGAGCAGGTTTTTCGCTCCAAGGATATTGCAAAGGCTCGAATACACATTGAAAGGGCCATCGGTAGAATCAAGGAATTTGATCTCTTAAAGAATGAACTGCCACTAACACTTCTTGACTTGGCTGATGACATATGGATCATTGCAGGAGCTATATCAAATCTACAGCCTCCATTGATCAGGGAATAGAAATTGTTTACCTCAATTGTTCAAGATTGCACTGTACCGGTAATTGTGAAGCTATACAGTCCTCAGACAGAAGGAAATAAAGATTGTGAAGTCCTCAGATGTGTGGATTTCTATCACAGAATGTTTTCACTTTGTTTAGTGAAGGGTTTAAGTGTATTATTTGCAAGAATCCAAGGCCTAGAATTCCATCTCTTCAGACCTAGGAGGGGGAAGTAAGAGGCCCCTCTCTTTTGATCAATAATTTAATTCGACTGCCCCCCCCCCCCCCCCCCCCCAAAAAAAAAAAAATTATTAATTTCTTACTAAGCAAGCGTGAGGTGTTTTTTGTATGGACCTGACTGCAGCCAGTACAGTTAGAGCAAGCTTGGTTATTATATGGCACTGATATCGTTAAGCTGAAAATTATAGTTAACTTCAGGGTAACAAACTTGTTTATGAGTGTTTCACTCTGGATTAATTGAAAGGTTTTTTTTGAATGTTTCATTGAATATATACTTTATGCAGTTCATAGTTAATTTTTAGGCAGTAAGCATTTCATTGAGGAAGGCAGAGGACATTTTATCAAAGAGGGTTATGTCATCGAGGGTGTCTTTTCTTGGTAGGGCAATCAGATGCTTATAAAATTGTCAGTTGTTTTGTGCACTTACTAGTTTTTTCTGGCTTTCAGGTGATGCTAAGATAAAGGTATAACTGTTGACAGCTGATGATAACAGGAAGCTAGGACATTGTAAAAAGTTTGAAGATACAAGAACAAATTAATAGGGTCTGTACTTTTGGAAAGACATTAAAAATAACTGGCTTCTTATGGTTGAAGATACAAGTATAAATAGGATCTGTAGTTTTGGAAAGACATTAAGGAAACTGACAATCTGGTGCTTATATGTTATGTTTATCTCTGCCTTTAATTGGCAGACAGACTGGAGCTCTCAACCATAGCAACTTTGTTATTTCACATGTTAAATTGTAAATTAATGCTGAAATTTCACACCCAAATTACAGTCAAAATAGCTCAACCAAAAATTTGCATAATTTGGACTGCAACTGGTCAACAGTCAAATGTCACACACACTGTTTTCTCATCACTTTTTTGTCACTTGCTTTTTTAAAACCTCTCATAATACAGAAAGAGAGTCAAGAGATTTTAGCAAATGATGACGCAAATAACGAGGATCGGCAGAATAATAACATAAAACATAACATTGCCATGTTCAGCTGAAAAGGAAAAAGAAAACAACTTCTAATTGTTATGCCTGGCAAGTAAAACATTGTTTTGATTAGAAAACAAGCGTATCACTTGACACGTCTCAAAAATTACAACTTACTGGAAAACACAAGCGCTCCAATACTGGACTCGTACATTTGTTGACCCAGTTCTTGTTTTTATTCAAATTAAGGATATTTTGCCGTGCAAAGCCAGGCATTATGAAATCAAAAATAATATTTTTGTTTTTAATCTCTGTTTGAACATTGAAATATTCACTTCAAGAATGGAATATTGGAGCAAAAAATGAAATCAAATTTCCCTTAATTAATTAATCAATTCACCCTTGATAGGAACGCTTGAGCTGTTTTGGCTGTAATGAGTAATTTGTCACCTATAATTAGCTCCAGGACACTGTGCCATGCTCGGCCAGCTGTTGATTGTCATTTAACTTGTAACATGGTCATTTCATTTCCTTCTTTCAATCAGTTCACTTGCTACTCAACCCTCCCTCCTGGCAGGGTGTTATCTTGATACAACATTAAATTCTGTAAACTAATTTACAACAAAGTGTATATCAGCTAGAAGGGAGAATTACAAATCAGCTTATGGGAATTAAGGATTAACTGGCCCTGCAACTATACCTGAACAGAATCAACAATTCCATTAAGAATTACTGTGACAATCTCTTTGGCTTGAATTTTCTTTGTGAACATTTCTGGAGCAATAAAGTCATCAAAAAACTTTTCCAACTTTGGAAAATTGTCTTTGAAATAATTGTCACATGGTGTTATTCTTTGTACAAAACACTCTTTAGGAAGGTAAACATAAAAATCACAGTACTCTTTCTGACAAACAAACATAGCATGTTGTACTTGGGTATGATGTTTGTGAGAACACTTAAGTTTAAAAGGTTTGGTACTACATGCTTCTTCAATGGCTGTTGATATATCTCCTAAACCTACTACCTGAAAAGCCCTATTAATGATATCGTCAACAATGTTGAAGAAATAACTACCATCTAGTACAAGAAATGACTCACTCTGTGCAACAAACTCATTTGTAGTTTTGTCTCGGTGTGTCCAGGGACACTTGCACTCATATAAGCCCACTCCATGACATTTGCAAGAAACTTCCCCATCTGGACTTGCTGCAAGGTAAGGGCATTTGGCAGAGATAACCAGCCCTGATTCATTGCAGGTAAAACTTGTATGATGTGCTTTTGAATCCTTTCTGTATTTATTTCTTGCTCTGGGCTCATTTTGCCTACCCCACTGCATTGGCTTGGCATCTACCTGCTTTTTGTAGCCACATATTTCAGCACAAAGATTTTGAGCTGCTTTCACATTTTTTATGTTTAAACTGTCGTCATATTTTGATATAACATCATGGGCTTTACTAGCAGTTATTCTGCCAATTCTAAATTCTCTCCACAAGTTAGTTTTATATTGTTGTAAAGTGGCCTCTTTAATAGCTGTGCATTCCTCGATGGACAGTGTCATATCATGCTTGAGTTTTCTGCACTTTTCTTTCAAAGAGGCGCAAGGCATTTGCTGACTTATTCGCTCAACAAGTTCAGGGACTGTTGGAGGTAGTTTATTAATTTTCTCATCCAATTTTGCACTCATTTGTTGAACAAAATCTGTAGGGATAAAACCGAGTAATGAGCAGTTTCCATTCGATGCTTTTGCAAGATTCTCCCAGTCTTTTTGTGCAAAGCATGACTTCCTATCCGGGAAAGGTCGAGGGTCAAATTTTGAGCGTGGGAATTTCAAGTCTTCTGAATCATCAACGTCTAATCTTGCTTTCTTTATCCTGATATCACTAATTTTAGCAGGTTCGTGTATTTTCTTCTTTTTGCTGTTTGGTGCTTTTTTGCCCCATGTTTGTGTTTTAGACGTACAAGTCTTATTGTTTCCCGTTCTTACCTCTTGTTCAATATAATGCAACAATGCAGCCACATGTTTACAACATTCACCAAAGCCAGCCAAACACTTGCATTCGCCTGTCATAACAGCACCTGATACACTTCGTAAACAAACCCAAACTGTGTAAGGAGGATCATTTATTCTTGTTTGAGGAACAACTTTCCCCCGTACATAGCAAAAGCTAACTCCATTTGAAATACCATTGTATTCTACACTAGAATCGCATAGCTCAAAGAATTCTCGCGCTCTGATTGGCTAGAGATGCGAGGGTATTCAGCGCGGTATTGCGACTTGAAAGTGAGGCAGCGCTTAAATTCGCAACATTCACCACATTTTCATTTTAAAAAGGTTATGCGATTCAAGGAAAATCAATTACCTGACTCGTGAATTCCACGTTAAATTTCACTTGAAAAACCGATATCGCACTCATCGCTTCGCGATTCGTGCGATATCGGTTTTTCGCGTGAAATTTAACGTGGAATTCCCTCGTCAGGTAATGGATTTTCCTATAGAAACATGACCAGACTCGAATAAACTTTTACCTTCTGCTAAAGCTTTCACTCCGTTGTTAGCTTTAAAGTAATTCTCCAAATCAGAAAGCGTTGTGTCTGGAAGATATTCACTTCCCTTTAGCCAACTGTGAATATTCTCAGGAAAAGGAAGTGAAACACCATCAAAAGTTAACTTAGATTTCCTTCTTGCGGCGATGTCTTCCATAACTTGCTGTTCAGTTCGAACGACTTCGAGACCGAGCTGTTTTGCGTAGTAAACTTTTTCAACGAGCTGTTCCTTCCTGCCTCCATCCGCAGAAATGACGACTCCGCGATCTCTAAGAAAACTACTTAGTTGTGCAACTGTCCATTGCTTTAATTCATCTCTTGACAATGCACCATTACCATCATTTAAATTCGCCGCCATCTTTACAAAAACAAATCATTACAAGTTTCGCAAGGTGTTGTGGGGCGTCCAGGGGGCACTTTCAAGATGGCCGCCGAATCGCCGAAGTAGTCCATTGGTTAAAATCGAACACGTGATTTTACTTTACCTGACGTCAGCAAACTCCGACAGTGCATTATTGACAATAACGCATAAAAATCGTGCATTATTGACAATGGCTTCAGCAAACAGCTGCAGAAATAGTGGAAGAAAGAAAGCAAATCGAGCAAAGAAATACAAATGAAATTACGCAAAACACGTTCGCAACTACGAGTTCCCCTAAATTTCTTGACTTTGGAAATGCAAGATTTGAAAATTGCAATTTTGCGTTCACTTATAACGTGTCAAAGAAAAGCGATTGACTTGCTTTCACCATGCTTCTCTCGCTGACTTTTTTATGAACGTTTTCAGCTTATGAACGAATTTGTGAATGATTTTAAGCCTCATTTTTATTTAATTATACATGGCTTTTTGTGATTTCTATATTCTTAAACTACGCCAGTATAATTTTGCACTACTAAGATACAACTGAATTCTTATTTATTAAAATTCTTGTTCAAAGTTCGCAAAATTGTGTATTGCGTGCAGTGTACTCAGATTGTATATTAAAAGGGTTAGAGGCTGTTAGTTCGTGTTTTGTTTACAAATACACGCACTTGCTGGCAGCACAATGAACTCGAAATTTTCAATACTGCACTCGGCTACGCCTCGTGCAGTATTGAAAATTTCTCGTTCATTGTGCGGCCAGCGCGTGCGTGTATTTGTAAACAAAACACTCACAACAGTCTCTAACCCATAACTAAACCACTCGTAGAATCCATACGCCACTCCATCCGGGACCCGAGTGGCGTATTTTCCGTATGACACGCTTGCGAGTGTCATATCGCTCATTGACGTCACGATTCGCGCCATTTCTACTTTGTTGAATGAACTTGGTTTCTTGTGTCGTTCAGATTTGTTGTGAGCAAGCATCGACAACCAGGTTTAATTTGTTTAATTAAGCGACGAAAAAGAATGAGTTTTCCGAAAAACTCAAGGACGAGAACATGGTAATGGAAACCTTGACGATTTGAAGGCTTTTAGAGAGAATTCTTCGCAAGGAATTTCACAAAGTGCAAGATGTTGTAAAGAAGAAAACAAAAGCAGTTGAAAACTATCGGCCGTCAAGAAATTGCCGCATCGGATTCAAGTCAAAAGTCAGTGATGTTTTCAGTTCTTATGTGTTACGATATTTAGTTGACAAATATTTCATGTATTTTGTTTGATTGGAATTCAGTTAGTGTTTCTATATCCTGGACACGGGTGCTTTGTATTTTCTGTGAAGACGAACGGCGATATGTGTAAAACTTGCTCGATTTTTCGAAAACAATGAAATAAAAATCGGCACTTTCAATTACATGTGGTCTCCATATAATAAAAAGAACATTACACGTTGGCTCAAAGATATGAATTTTATGTTCAGGTGTATGTTCTCGTGGCAAAAACGATATCTCACTCGTTCGCTGCGCTCACTCGTGAGATATCGTTTCTGCCACTCGAACATAAAATTCATATCTTCTCGCCACCCTGTAATATCCTCTATGTATCACCCTCTCTTAATTCTTGAAGAAGTTAAGAAGTATAATATGGAAGCTAATGCGCCAGAAGAAGTGAACAAGTGTTCCAAGTTCAAATTATTTTTTTACTTTAACAAAATCACAGGAAGTTTGTTATATATACAAACGCCTTTTTAGAAGCGCTCACTTCAAGAAGTTCAGGAAAACTTTATATCTCGTATATTTAACGAATAAGCGCAGTAATACTGGAGTTGTCAATTGACAATAATTTTTTCTCAGGCTTCAATTAAAAAAAAAACAGAGAAAAATTATATATTCAGTTTCCTATTTTAAGGAACAGACGTGAATATTAAAAGCTGATTAATTTTACACAAACGGAAAATTCGTTTTGGAAGAAGGAAATACAATCGACCTTCTTTTTCGCCTTTCGAAAGTTAATAATTGCGACACATCCTTTGAGGATATGGTTTTAAAGTGTACAAAGGCTTAAGATTTAAAAAATGCTTACGTATTAAAATAATAATCTGTTCCCACTAAAAAAGAAATATGGAAATACCACATAGAAAGAGACAGGCGCCAGTAATGACAGTTGCCTCCAAAAAATTGGTTGCGTGAGCGAAAGACGAGAGGAACTCTTTTTGAACAACGCTTTAATAACTTTTGAGATCTAAGAGCTATGGTCAGCATCAAGCAAGGGTTTCCTATTTGGCAAATTATCCTTATGTTACGATAAAACTAAAAAAAACTATGAGAGTAAACTGCACAAGCTTGAGGCCTTGCAAATTATAATTCCTTACCTTTAGAAGCCTGTTTGTCAACTAATGACTGACTTCCTTACAAAGAAACGAAACCAACGCCATGCAATCCAATTAAAACAATTAAACACTCCTAAAAATTTGGGAAAATTTTAAAAACTCATGGAAAACGTTTTCTATTTCTTAAATACAGTTGCTTTTACCACCAAGGAAGCTTTAGTAATCACCAAAACAAAATAATGATTGATCACAAAGGAAGTCGAAGCCGAAATCTAATACTAATAACGAATGCCAATCGTGTGACATGTATCTGCATTTATAAGAAACCTTACCTGGGGAAGTTGTCAGTAGAGGAAAATATTAAAAGTGATGGCAACAGTTTCGAAATTCTATAGCAAATTATGAAAACATTCAATAAAGATCCTTTCTTCAAACAACACATAACCACATGACTACTTTTTTACAATATGGTTAAAAACTGTGTAGCGCCTTTATATAAATTGAGCTGAATATTTTGATCCTGTTATCGAGCGCTACATGTTTTAAAAATTCCAGACGTTTCGGACTACTGTACCTTCAGTGAAAAAAAAACTATTTTGGTTACAATTGTGTCAGCGAAATTAATTTTTATTTCGACATGACTATTTATTATTTCGATTTTATAAATTGCGCCGGAATATATTCCAGAGTATATTCTTATTCCAGAATATTCCCAAACAAACGCGCCCAAAGTTAATTTCTCTTACAAAAAGTGATTTTGATGCGTTTAAATAATAGACATGTCCAGTCCCTTTTTCTCTTGGCATTCCTCTGTTGATCGTCGCATCACGCGAATCACTTGTTTTTTCGCCCGCTCGACTGACTAAAAAGGTACAGCTAGTAGTCAAGGTCACTTGGAAGAAAATTGATCAATCAACATGTTAATTAGAGAAAAGGAGAGAGGTTCGCGGACTTTTGTTTGCTTTTAAATTTGTTGTAGATGTATTGTTTGTTTCAACCTCAGTTAGTTCACGTCACACAATCAGAGCGCGCGTACTATTGTAGCCATATAATAACACTTTTTAAAAACACCACGATTTGCCAATTTTTGCCAATTTGTTGATTTTGCCTCACTCATGCGCGATAAAATTAAATTAGAGAAATACATTGCAGTCACAGCTAATAGGGAGAAAAAATTTAAAAACAAATGGAAAACAAATGTAAGTAGCAAAACCGGTTTGTAAATAATTGTATTTGGTGTAATGTAATTAACGTAAGTATTTATACATTGTAATAACTTTTGTAAGTAGTTAAGTATGAGTAAGATAGTACCATGTAGTGTACAAAAATAATAATAATAAAGGTTCAATTTACAAAAAAAAAACCAAAGACCTCTAGAACTAAGTATGTTGATTAACTTGAGTTAAAATATTTTGGTGTCCGGGTACTCTATTTAATGCGAAATTCATCAGAGTTCTATATTGCTCTATATTGCGTATACACGACTTTACGACCTTGTGTGTTATACATTACCAGAAGTCCATAACTAGTTATGGACTTCTGACACTACATTGTGACTCCATGATCGTGCTATAAAATTTAACGATTTTTGAGAACAGACTGTGTACCTCTGTTATAAAAAATTTAAAATTTAGGTTCAGTTGAAATACACTTTGGATGGTCTTTAAAAATATATATATATAAATAAAAAGCTTTTGTGCATGCATGCACTTTCCTTTGCCCGTCATTTGCCCTTGAGCGGTAATTTTTCCTTTTTTTGTTGTTGTTGTTAGTGTAGTGTATTGTATCGTATTGTAACTACTTGTAAGCGCTCTTACTGGTGGAAAATAAGGCAGAAAATATAGCTACAATGTTTACTTAAAGGGGCTTTGTCACGGATTTAAAGAGATTTTTGAACAGCCAAAATATATACTTGCGTCGTAGAAAACCAAGAAATAATGGTCCAATTTTATTCACAATTGCTGTATTAAAGCACTGAAACTGCTAACAAGCATCTTTGACTGC
Organism: Meandrina meandrites; assembly: GCA_963693305.1. Taxonomy (NCBI): domain Eukaryota; kingdom Metazoa; phylum Cnidaria; class Anthozoa; order Scleractinia; family Meandrinidae; genus Meandrina; species Meandrina meandrites. The sequence continues at coordinate 19,292,207 of OY855912.1, read as the reverse complement.
AGATGCATAGGAAGGAAATGGATTATAACTTGAGAAATTAAGGCTAAACATTTCAAGTTGTTTCCGCGCGTCATCCAAAAATTAATATTTATAGCCGTAGTATGCTTTCTCTCCGCAAATTAAGGTTATATCTTTATTTGATGGGTTAAGTTGCCTTCCACTAATTTCAGCATAGTTTAGACTAAAAGTGTGCAAAATCTTGGTTTTCACGTGACGTCATCACCCCTGAGTTTTTATCATTCAATGGTTATTATTCATCCTTAATATATATCCTGTTGAAGGTTTTAAGCTCGATAGCAGCCGCCGTCATTAAGATAGACCATTTTGAATTTCGGATTTCACGCCACACGACATCAAGATGGCCGCCAGAAGGCTGTCACGTATGCTTAAAAAAATGCCTCATCCTGTGATTTTTAAGAATCTGAACAGTTGAGGTTTTTGCGAGAAGTTTTTGTGAATGTTTATTTGTTCATAAGAGTGATCTGACTGCTTGTTATAGCGGAAGTGAATTCCCGATGCTTTTATTGATTTCCGGTCGCCATGTTGGTGCCCATCTGCATAGGCACCAACATGGCGTTTCCATACTGTGCTCTGTAAATTTACATGGAACATTTTGACAGATAACTCGAGACTAATATCCCTGAGTTTTTTCACTCAATAGTTTTGGATTTACTTTCTTGTGGCGTGACAGTGAAAACCAGCAATTAAACACTTTACATTTTTCACCAACACGTCAATAATTTTTAGTGGTGCTGACGATTATCTTCCGACATTTGAAGAACATTTTTTTATGAGATTGATTTGCCTCTAGTACATGTTGACATTGCAGTTACGGCCGTTCTTTTTCCAGTGATAGTTTGTCAGCACAACACGGGAATAATTTAGAATACAGGCGCCGCCACTGAGTGCTTCTTGGTAAACATCCACCAACCCCCCCCCCCCCCCCCCCAAAAAAAAAAAAATCGTTTTCAATCAATAAAGCAAATGGAAGAGCCAAAATACCAAGCGAAAGCATTGACAGTTAAGGATGCACTTAAAAAAATGATTAACAGCGGGGGCAGCTGTAGTGTCAACTTTTAATTCCTAGTGTTAAACAATTCTCCAATTTCTTCTTTATTCAAAGATAGCCAGCCAAAACAGTATAAATAGATTGATTGAAGGAAAATGAACTGACAAGAACGTCTCTAAGAATTTGGTTAGCAGCACACAAATTTTAATTAAAATTACTTTGTCAAACGTATTTCACTTTCAACACATAAAGGAGCACGGATCGTCCGGTCTAGGCAAGAAGGTAAGAGGTGAACGGAACTTATTTAGAGAATCATACAAATAGTGGCCTTTCCACAGCAGAGCATCTTTACTTATATTAAAACTAATGCGCTAGATGAAAACTGCGCATGGAATTCTTTTTTTAGACCACACGGCTGATTTTTTTATGCTGAGCTTACCGTTTAGCTGGTGGCAGATCTCGGGGATATTGAGATCCTTATAAGACTTCAGTCAGTTGACATAAATTAAATGTGAAGAAGAGAAACCTAATGAGGATAATGCAGACTAAGCACTGGCGTGTAGCAGTACGTTAATTCCGATTTCCGTCTTTTAAGAAAGACTCCACAATCGGACTAGTTTATTTCCTGAATCGGAAATAGGTTAGAAATGGTGGATTACTTTAGAAATTCGCGTCTTGTTATTAATGAATAGGGTGTTGAGTTTTAAAAGCGAATTGTAAAAAGTGAGTTTATCACTTTTTACTCAAAATCTTGAATTCAACAATTTAACAACATGCAGCTTTCTCTAAAGTCTTGACATATTTTAACCCTTAAATCAACCTATTTTACAAGATAAATAATATTTTCCTTTTTTTAGGAGTTTCCTTGTACTTGCATATCAAGGGATCTTTGTCATCAACGTCGAAAGGTCAGTTCACTTTGCCATTCACGTTAATTTCTTTTATCAAGAATTATAACTTTCTTGAAGGAGGTACAATACGAAAGCTAATGCGCCAGACAGAAATAGTTGACAAGTGTCTCAAGTTCAAATTACTTTTACAAAACGTCTGCAATCGCAGGAAGTTTGTTATATATACAAATGCCTTTTTAGTAGCGCTCACTTCAAGAAATTCGAAATTTTATAGCTCGTATCTTTAACGAACAAGCGCGAAGCCGAAATTTAATACAAAGCGAATACTCACCGTATGTCATGTATTACATTTTCAAGTCACTTTGCCTGGGGAAGGGTGATGGCAACAATTCCGAAATTCGATGGCAAAAAATAAAAATCTTTAATAATGACGCTTTCTCAACAACAAGCAGCGCATAACTACATGATTAAAAACTGTGTAGTGCCTTCATATAGATTCAGTTGAATTTGTTTTTTTTGTTATCTAGCGCTAAATGTTTTAAAAAATTCCAGACGTTTTGGGATTACTGTCCCTTCAGTGGAAAAACCATTTTTTTTTATTTCGATTGTGTCAGAGAGATTATTTTTTTCATTTCTACATGACTATTTTTTATTTCGATTTTATACATCGCCACTGGTGCTAAAGTTGATTTCTCCGTTTATTTTGGGCGAGAGGGACTGGCTCTACGTTGATGTTGAGGCTTGTCAGAAGACTGTTTGTCAAATAATGACTGAATTCTCTACAAGGAGAGGAAACAAACACTTTGCAAATGCCTGTTTGTGCAGCTCCATGTTTCTCAAACAGAGCTCCAAGAGATACAAAAAAACCTTTCACCTTTCTTTCCTTTCAGACAGGCATTTTGACAAACAAAAGCCACTTCAAAGAAACAAGGAGTTTGAAGTATTTAAATTTTCCCGCTAAACTTCAGGCTGAGCTCTTTGACGTCAGGCATACATTACAAGCTCCAAGATGGCGGCGTTCAGTTGTCGAATTTTGGGCTACTTTAGAGAAAGATTTCGTAGGGATTTAGCGCTCGTTGGAAGCTGAAATTTTGGTGAATAACATATTTTTGTATAAACTTTTAATTGGCGTAAAGAAAATAAATGGCCATTCTGGAGTGAACTTCTCCTTTAACAAATACCATTAATAACTAACGAGGAGCAGGCTAAAGTAATTTCAGTAATTACCGAAACAAACACAATGATCGATCACAAGGGAAGTCGAAGTCTAATACTAACAGCGACTTATTGCAATCGTGCGACGTGCACAATTTGCATTTATAAGGATTTTGCTTGGGAAATGTTCACTAGAGTTAAATATTAACGGTGTCGATAGCATATTTTAAATTCGATCGCAAAAAAGATGAAAATCACCGACAATGAGCCCTTCTTCAACTACGCATAACCACGACTAAATTTTATTTCGATTTTATAAATTGCTCCTGGTACTGAAGTTAATTTCCTTTGAAAAGTACCTCCAATCCCATTACCAAGTTCAAAAGAAGTGATTTCGATGCGTGCAAAATATATGTACACGATATGCATTTACAGTTTGGTAAATAACATCAACTGAGAAAGTTTACAAACAAGACAAGCCGATGGTACACATTGAATATTTTTTTAAATATTTACTTAAAAAGCCTTGTATTGGAAAGACAACGCCAAAGAACGGGAAAGGTAATCTCTCGACACTTATGTCAACAGGTGCAGCTGTCTTCAAATTCTGATCACAAACAAACACTAACGTCTGCAACTTGTATTTTAAGTTCGCGATACAACGATTTTTCCCCAGTCAATTACGTACAGAATTCGAAACTCACTTCTTGCAAATAACAGAAAAGTGGCAACGGGAAACCTATTTCAAGTTCCGTTTGTTAACAAATACTTAAAACTTCAAAACAGAGTGAGCCTCCGCATCACGATCTTTAAATCCCTGTGTGGCAAATTTGGTAACAACAGATTTCTTTAGAGAATACTACAAGCAGTTGCCTTATCATAACCGAGCATCTTTCAGTTACTTTAGGCAATCTCCTCCAGTATGTATACTAAGGAGACCAAGCTAGGCCCCGAAGTGGGTGTCATAACCATAGCTATAACTGTTTTACGCCTAACTTAGTAAGGGAGGTCATTAATTTCGGCCACAAATGAAGAAAGCAATGGTACCTATTTCAAACAGTGTTGTTATCAAGTCGTTCTATTTCGTTTACAGCAAAGACACTGTCGCACCCAATCCAATATGAATCCAAAGTTCTGGCTCTCAGTTGCGTTTCTGATGTCCCGAATTGGTATATTTGAAGCTGCTGGCCGATGTAACCAAGGGGAATACTCCATCTGGCAAATGTACCTCACGGGTCACACGTTTAAAACCTACAAGGTTGGATGTCCTGCAGAGTGCTTTTTGAAGTGCGATGAAGAGCTAACGTGCCAAAGTTATAACTTCCATATTGGTGAAAAAGTCTGCGAACTCAACAATAGAACTAAGGAAGCAAGGCCGGAAGATTTTATTCCGGATCAGACAAGGTTCTACATGAAACGGGCACACAACAGAGGTACACGTTTTTCTCCTTGTTTGTTTATCTTTTCCAACGCGACAACGCAGCCATTTTAAAGGCTACAGCTTGGCTTCTAGTTCATGTGTTTTATGGTCTTTTATCCAATTGTGCTTTGAGTCTATGTTACAAATTTCGCTGACACAAACATTATAACGAAATCAATACATGCAATGAAAAAATAAATAAATAAATAACAAATACATTCTATTCCAACATCGTCCCGGCAACATACACATGAGGTGGTAAAAGAGTTGCAGTATAAATCATTAGTTGTTACATTAGAATAATATTGTAGACATTTCACTCACGAGATGCACGGCGGGGAAAAAATGGAGCCGCATTTGAGACTTCTCACACGCCATTTTGAAGTTATTTTTCCTGTTGGCATCTAAATCGCAATTATTATAGTTCAGCATAATCTGGCAAAAATCGATTTCAATGGAGTTTCTTTTTTGCCATGCAGCTCCTCTTGGTTCTATTCCGGAGCTTCCTGCTGAATCTTGCAGTGAGATCAAGGCCAGTGAAGGAAATGAGATGGTTAACGGGGATTATTGGATATACTCTGATGGGAATGGTCAGAAAATCGTGGCTCGCTGTGAAAGTATGGCCTTAAATTTACTCAATTTATAGAGAATTTTTTAACCCTGTTCTGCCTCCATAGCTAATTGGAAATGGAAATGGAATGAAACATGTAAAGTCTCTGTTTTCAAAATAGTTCAAGAGACTTGATATCTTAGTTTAAATATACCACACCAAGTACAATATGGTTGGGTCTTTTTAGTTCTAATGGAGCACTAGGATAAAAGGTAAAAAGAGGCTGGCTTTGTAATTGTTTATTGGTACTTCTTTGTATTTGTGTAACCCAGTGATTCTTACATTTTATAAGACATCTGGTTGTCTATCCCCTTCCAGGCTATCTCGAACAGGCTTTCTGTTGAGTTTTCAGATTATCATGTAGCCGGATGTGGTCAATCGATAGAAATCGTTATTAATCGAAATCAATCGCTGATTGTTATAAAACGGCTAGAATCGATAACAACTTCTTACTAACCGAGCACGAAGGCCAATACTCTCCAGCACTGTGCGACCAAGTGACATTAAAAGTAGGTTATAACATGGCATTGGGGTTAATACGATAAAAATGTTTGGTTTTGATTGGCTGGAAACAACAACTGAATATTTGGCTTAAATTAAGAGTGGCCTGCGTTGCAGACGAACTAATCCCCGGTATATGCCGAGCTTTAGTTCGTCTGCGAAGCAGGCTTAATTAAGACATGAAAAATAAAATTTTTGTTCTTGCAAAAATACGTTCTAAGTACACCTTCATCTGCTAAAATTTCACACTCTTAGTCTAACGAAGATGGAACAGAAAAGGTTCTCGATTATTTTCCAAGAATTTCAAAAGCTTTTAATCGAACATCAGTCAACGAGTCACGACCGAGAATTTTTTACCCAAAATTTCTGAAGATTTTCCGATCAATTGTCAAAAATTTCCCGAAGATTTCGAAGGAAGGTCTAAAGGTACTTTTATATTTTAAGAAAATGTAAGCTCCTATTCGTTTATCTCCTATTATCATAAAACCGGACCAGTACCATGGCAACCTGTCCATACTAAAAAATGCTGACGAATTACAGCCAATCAGAGAAATTAAAGGGGTTGTGTCACGGATTTTTGAACAGCCAAAAATATATTTGTGTGGTAAGGAACATAAGTATGATTGCCAATTGCTATATTAGAGCATTGAAACTGCTAACAAGCTCTTTGACTGCGGATGGTTTGGATGGAACTGGATTACAACGTAAATCAAAGATCTCTTCGAGATTCGACTATTTTGCATGGAGTATGCGTTGGGGAAAATGTTAGTATTGAAAGCGATTTGCGATGCATTAACCCCGGCGTATCTAATCGAACACTTCGGTAATCGACCCCAATCGAACACCAATCGTTCGATTGCCGAACTCAATCGAACATAATCTAACTCACAATAAAATTTTGCCAATCGAACACAATCGAACGTTTGATTACCGAACGATCAGTAATCGAACTCAATCGAACGTTCGATTACCGTACCCTTGTTCGATAGGACAATATTCACATCGCATGATAGGCACGTGGTCTGTAGAAATTCAGTCTTAAGGTCAAATCACTGCTAGCTTTCCCCTTCCCTTTTCACCCGGCTTTCAGTAAAAATGTCGAAAACGTCAGGAAGCTACATCCAAGGAGACCCGGAGACCCGTATCAAGATTTCGTGTAGTGTAAAAGGCTACCAAGAATGTCGGTTCAGTGAAGATGTGGGAGAAGAGTTTCTCATCTATAAGAAGATTGGCGCCAATCTTTCTGTCTGTTTACAATCACATCAAAGATAATCATATAAGCCATTTCCTATCAACACACAGTACATCCGCGAGTACATGAGTATCAATCGTTGACACTGACTTTGTTCTGTTCTGTTTCAACAATTATATTCAGTATGAAGTTATTTTTCTTTATTCCCATTAAATAAAGGCTGATAGTGACTATACCCTACGCGTTTTACTAGTTTTCGGTGTCAAGAGATACCGTCCGAACAAAATTGCATCGCATTAGTTCGGTTTTGTTCGATTGGTTCGAAAATCGAACTCACAGCAAAATAGATGTTCGATTTTGTTCGATTGCCGAACCCAATCGAACACCAATCGTTCGATTGAGCTCGATTGGATTTTTGTTCGATTTTGTTCGATTAGATACGCCAGGATTAACCCATTGACTCACAGTCCAGAAGGCTTTTATTAGCGCGCACCCACCCACCCACCCCCCCCCCCCACCCCACCCCCCCAAAAAAATTCCTGGCTCCTTTACGGCATTTAAAACAAACGTGCGAGTGGGAAAAATATACCATATGCGTACTAAATTCAGACAAATAATTCCTTTCTGAAGTAAACTTTTATTACAACTAGACACGCTGATAATTAAAATTATCAACCTTGATAAATTGATCCCAAACCAAACTTGAAGACGGTGAAAAAATTTTCTTCACCTCCGCGCGTCATTTTAAAAACTCGCAAAAACACGAACTCTTTCTACAAAGTATAACACTAGTTCAAAACACTCTGGTGAAAGGTAGGTTTTCTTTCTGTACAACTGTCACTGACATTTATTTTACCACCAGTGGTATTATCTTGGTACAGAAAAGCGGTAATTGGGGATAATAATTTGCGAATCATGGTGCCGTGAGATAGCGAAAAACTACTGAATTCCTTCCACAAAATTGACACTCAGATTGCTTTTTATGCTATCCATCACTATAACTAATAACAAAAAAATACTTGTTTGCATTTTCCGAAGTACTGTAGTAAATCTTTGCATGTAAAAGGTCGTAAACTGAACACAATTATTAAATAAACAACAACGCGATAGTAAGTCGGTCGCACGCTGCATATCAGATGTCACCATGCGCTTTTCAAATCAATACGCTTCAGAAGCCTAAAATTCCAAACGTAAACTGGGCAAATGAAAGAAACTTGAAGGAAGTTTTGTTTTAGATTAATTCTCATTTCAAGATGTAGCTACTAATGTATCAAAGCTTCAAAATTCTGCATATTTTTGAAGCCGTGAGATCCTGCATTCTTCACGCTAAAGCGTAAGTTAAATTCTAGCCCGACGGCTTTTTGCAGTCAATTTTTCACTAAGTGGCTTTACCGATCCTTCTAAAAACTCCATTTAAGCTCGAAGCAATATTGTACATTACCATTTTCCTGTCTAAAGTCTTGAGAAGCTGCATTAAGTTGTGATCAAGTCTGTGAATTGTGGTCAAAACAAAAGATTGCGTGACGAGCTAAAAATACTTCTTTCAATGTACGGCTCAGAAGTTTGGGGTATCTACGATAAAGATGATTTCAACAACTGGGAGAAAGATGACATCGAAAAGACACATACATATTTTTGCAAACAATCCCTAGGAGTTAATAAACAATGTCCAGACGTTGCAACAAGAAATGAACTTGGAAGACTTCCTTTAAAACTGGCCATTGAAACCTCCGTATTAAGAGCACATGTTCACAAGAATCAAACAATATCGAAAATTTTTGGCAAGTGCCGAAAAATGGATTTCGCTTATATTCTTACCACAGGTAGGTCTTTGTGAGAAACAAACACCAGCATACTTAGTTTGGCTGAATATCGATTTGTTTTCGAGAAAATCGATAATCTTTGAAAACCGCCATATTGCCACTTTCGGAGCTCAAAATTTATGCCGAGTTTCGTAGCTTCGCGTGAAAAAATAAAGCACTCTGGAAGGAAAATACCGGCCAAATGTTGTAGAATGACATCAAATAAGTACGTGGAAAGCAATTTTAGTCCTTCGTGTCCTTTTATTTACAAAATATAATTAAATTTATTTGACAACCTTTTAATAGGGTTCAAAATTGGTCAAACTTATCGCCTAATTTAAGTATGTGCGAAGCGAAATAATTGGTCAAAAATTCGGTATTTGCAAGTCAAAGGACTGTTCTTTACGACTTTAGAAGGATTAGCTGGGGAAATGATTTCGTGCGATGTTTTCGAATTTCGAAGTTGCCTAAAATTCGTCAATTAGTAATCGTGGAGATACCGCCGTTTATGTAAACATTTCAAGCAAAGGTTGAGTTCTTCCCGACGCGAACTTAACTGTGTCTAATAAAAACGTAGGCATGCTTACCTTGATGTTGCTGAAGCATTTTAAGCGTTGTATTCTTCATTCACGATAAAACCCAAGCCCGCGGTGAAGTTAGTTAAACGATTTTCCTGACGCCATGTGTCATTAATTTCCTCGTCTTGAAGTGACATCTCTTTTTCATTCGTTCTTGAAAATTAAACACTCCAGTCTCAAGTGATCAAGGTAACAGCCATGCATAGTATTTTTGCTTTAAATCAGCTTCGAACTGAGAAGCAGAGGCAGATAAACCGATTCAGTGGCAAACCGTCATTTCAAAAACCGCCATTTGTCCCGAGGCAGCTAATTTATTCACAAGGTCAATTTCACCTGAAATTGACAACCACTGCCGTGACAAAGTAAGAAGCAAGTACCGTACCTTTTTGGTATCTGGTTAAGGTATTTTTTTGTTGTTATTTAAATTTGAGCTTACAATGACACACAGCTGGACTGAGCAGATAAAGAAATTTCAATCAGTTCAAATAAACCACCGTTTGCAAAAGTTGTTAAATGGTTGCGTGTAAACGCCTTTTATTTCCGGGCCGGAAGTTCTTCTGTTGAGTTGCTTCGCTTTTCCTCACTTTTAAAATTCATATCATGGCACTTCCTTTAAGTTGAAACGCAGAAAGAGATAAAATAAAAGTCTTATTGTTGCCGTTAGATCGGCCGTCCGTCAATACTCAAGGATCATCCTGTAGAATCCAGCCTGAATAAGATCGAATTTGGGGAAGGGGGGGGGGGGGGGGGGTGGGGTGGGGGGGTGGTTAGCGGTGGAGAAGGTGTCCCCGCCTGAGCTGCGGTGTGCGGTAGTTGCCTCGCCTCCTGACTTACGAAAATAGTATTGCGTTGACATAACGTTTAGACAACAATTACCTAAAAAGAGTGCATTAGTCACGGCAAGTTTCATTTCACATTTCATAGCACGTTGATTTGTTCTAGGCTGTCAGCAAAACAAATACCCATAGTGGTCATAATCACCCGCTGTAAAACGGATTTAAGTGAGTCAACTATTCTATATTATATTTCACCCAGAGAATCGGGAAACATGAACATTGAATGTCATTAAATACCCCCACTCGCTGGACGTGTGGTGATGCCAGCTCATGTGCAAATAAATACCATTCTATATTCACACGACGTTTCAAAAAACGCAACGACGTTTTACTCTAGAATACCTCAACTTGGTATTTTTACCGTGCTACTAGCATTATATTACACACCTTTGCCAGAGTAGCTAGTAAAACAGTAGTGTTTCTTTTGGTATCACAGGAAATAATGATCTGGGCTATAGCTGTTCCGATCAGGTGGGCCGGCATATTAAATAGGTTTTGCTTACTTCACGACTGAAATAGTCATTAGCATAAATACAAAAACTCGACAACAAAATGCTATCATTTATAACCAAACGCGTTTTGGTTCCTTGGCATTGCTCATTACATAGATAGACGTCTTTTGTGCTAATTCTTGCACTGATTTCACTAAGGTCAATCACCAGCCAAATAATTTATTATACTCCTAAAAATTGCCGGGTATAAAAGACTGCTTGGGAATCTGATTCCAATCCCGTACGGTGGGGGGGTTGAAAAGATAAAAAATTTACACAAAACAATCAAAAGACTATGACCGGCCGATTACACGGACGACTACCTTCCTTGCCAGGATTATAGGAGAAAGCCGCAACAGTTTGGCACTATAGTAAGAAGTTCTAATCTTTAGGATTGGTTAATCGTTTTCAAATAATTCATCATAATTCATCATTCTTTCGATTTCTTGTCCACCCATCCACCCTGCATGTTATTTCAATATTTGTGTTTTTAAAACTGTCTGAACGCACACACTCATTTCTGAACATTTCAGAATTTTTTTAGAATGAAAATTACTTTCCAAAGAGCTAATATTAAAGGCAAATATTAATAATTAAGAATTATTATTTAATTAATCCTGCTATTTTGACATATCACTTTTATGTAATTTATGCATATGTACATATTTTGTATTTATTGTGGCTTTTATTTATAGTTCATGTGATGTCTTACAAGATTTTATCAACTTAATAAATGTAGATGAAAATGCATCCCACCTCAGAAATGATGTCAAAATGCAGGAAATGGCACTTGAGAGAACCTAAATTTGCAAAATTTTCTGGGAGGGCAAGCACGAAGACCCCCCAGAGGCTCGTTGCTTCGGAACTCGTGCAAGCGCCTCCGGCGCTAAAATACCTCCCAAAACATAAAAGAACCCCCCTCAACAGAATCCACCCTAAGGGCCTGAATTTACCTCATTTATTTCCTTTGCACTGACTACATCTGATTACAAAATTCTCTTGTCAGTGTCTTGTAGCTGAATTAATGGTTGCTTTCGCTTGCCTGAAAGAGTGAACACATCCATTTCCAGTGAGTTGCAAAAGTCTCGCATATCAGGCAGGATCTTAAATATTTTACTGGAAACGTTCCCAGCACCATGCTCTAACTTTGTTGCATACAAGGTCATCGTCTTGTCGTTTTGCACTTATGTTTGCCACAGTTATTGTTGAAGTGAAAAATATCGCTGTTACGACTTAACACATTGCCCTTCTCAGGACTTGAACCAATTTCGTATCCCCATTAGCGCTTATGGTCACCCGCGCAACCCTCGCGATACATCCAAATAGCGCGTAACAACGAACTCGCATTTATTAGGCTTAAGTATTTATAGCCGAAACGTCTACGAAACAATGTAAAAAGAGTCAGTGACAATTCGTCTAACGTGAAATATGTCAACTCCCGACTCACAGACTACAAGTATTCGTTATTTAAAGTGTTTCGCATCTATGGTGCATCACTGAATTACAAGGCTAATGACCAGGGTGTTGATGTTGGGTACCCTCCCACTGCATCCCCCTATTGAAACTTATTCAGGCTGGACTCCACGGGATGATTCTTGAGTATTGACTGTAGAGTGATCAAACGGCAGCAATAAAGCTTTTTTATCTCTTTGTTGCTTTAATCTAAAAAGGAAGATCTTGGAAAATAACGATATGAATTGAATAAGGAAAAGCGAAGCACTTCCGGCACGGAAGTAAAAGGCGTTTACACGCAATCATTTTGCAAACGGTGGTCTATTTGAACTGACTTAAATTTCTTTATCTGCTCAGTCCAGCTGTGTGTAATTTTAAGCGCAAATTTAAATAACAACAACAAAATACCTTAACCAGATACCAAAAAGGTACGGTACTTGCTTCTTACTTTGTCACGGCAGTGGTTGTCAATTTCAGGTGAAATTGACCTTGTGAATAAATTAGCTGCCTCGGGACAAATGGCGGTTTTTGAAATGACGGTTTGCCACTGAATCGGTTTATCTGCCTCTGCTTCTCAGTTCGAAGCTGATTTAAAGCAAAAATACTATGCATGGCTGTTACCTTGATCACTTGAGACTGGAGTGTTTAATTTTCAAGAACGAATGAAAAAGAGATGTCACTTCAAGACGAGGAAATTAATGACACATGGCGTCAGGAAAATCGTTTAACTAACTTCACCGCGGGCTTGGGTTTTATCGTGAATGAAGAATACAACGCTTAAAATGCTTCAGCAACATCAAGGTAAGCATGCCTACGTTTTTATTAGACACAGTTAAGTTCGCGTCGGGAAGAACTCAACCTTTGCTTGAAATGTTTACATAAACGGCGGTATCTCCACGATTACTAATTGACGAATTTTAGGCAACTTCGAAATTCGAAAACATCGCACGAAATCATTTCCCCAGCTAATCCTTCTAAAGTCGTAAAGAACAGTCCTTTGACTTGCAAATACCGAATTTTTGACCAATTATTTCGCTTCGCACATACTTAAATTAGGCGATAAGTTTGACCAATTTTGAACCCTATTAAAAGGTTGTCAAATAAATTTAATTATATTTTGTAAATAAAAGGACACGAAGGACTAAAATTGCTTTCCACGTACTTATTTGATGTCATTCTACAACATTTGGCCGGTATTTTCCTTCCAGAGTGCTTTATTTTTTCACGCGAAGCTACGAAACTCGGCATAAATTTTGAGCTCCGAAAGTGGCAATATGGCGGTTTTCAAGGATTATCGATTTTCTCGAAAACAAATCGATATTCAGCCAAACTAAGTATGCTGGTGTTCGTTTCTCACAAAGACCTACCTGTGGTAAGAATATAAGCGAAATCCATTTTTCGACACTTGCCGTCTTTTGTCTGACCGTTGGTAACATTGGCTCTTAAAATTTTGGATTCATCTTCAAAGCTTACCAGAAAATAATATCGCTAAGCAATGTCTACAGCTTTCTAAGGAGATGGCTAATAAAACCGAGACAGGTCTAATACATAAAATTAATCAACTATGCAACAAATACAACTCGAGCTCTATCACATTAAATGAAAACAACGGCAAACTCTTTGCTTCCCATATAAGCAAAACATTAGCAAATCGTTAACAGCTCATCAACTAAAATTAATTAGCACAAACAGAAAACTACACTTTTATCATTCATTTAAAACAGATACCAAAAAATCTGATTTATTGGATGCAATAAACAACCCTCATCACAGATCTGCCATTTGCAAATTTCGACTAATCACCAATTACGTATCGAAACTGGTAGACACACAATACCCAAGACCCCTATGAATTTGAGAATCTGTTCTTTCTGCCATTCAGATGAAATAGAAAACGAAATGCATTTCCTATTCACATGCAAGTTATATGATAACATACGTTTAAAATTCTTTAATGAAATAACAGCCAAATATAGTATTTTTAATGAGTTTGATATTAATGCAAAATCTTTGTTTCTTTGTAACAGCATTGATCCTGCTGTAGGTCGATCAACTGCTGCTTTTGTTTTTCATGCAATGTCTCTTAGGTAACTTTATTTTCCAATTGATTATTATTTCTGATTCTATTTTATATATCTTTATAATTTCTTAAGTATCACTAGGTAATGCCATGTATTTTGTATGGAAATACCTTAATAAATTGTTGTTGTTGTTGCCAATGAAGACGACAAACAATAGACTTGTAACAATAGAAAATAGCATTGGCCAATATCCTCTGACAATGAAGATTCGCAGCAGCTTTAAAGCATGTAAAACTGAGCGATTCAATCGATGAATAGCACAGATCTTTGAAAAATACCTACCTGTAGTTTGCAAAAGGCTAGACAGGCTAAATGACGAGCGACGCGTGAAAATAACACTTCGGGATCGAGAAGTGCTGACACATTCCTATCCAATGACGTTTTTATCGCCCACAGCGAAAAGCATTCCCTTGACAAATTAAAACAGCCCCTTGAGAGTATACCAAAATGTGGGTCAGAGTGCCAATCCAATGCCCCCAATTCTTACCATTTTTCTTGTACCAAGCAAAATAGTCGAAAAAATTGAGGCTAAAGTTGTTTCCGCTCGCCTTTAAAAAAAAAAGACACTTGTAGTTTGATTTCTCTATGCATATTAATTAAGGTTGATATATCTTCCTTTAGATGCTATGTTTTTCATGAGTAAAGTTAACCAAAAATTCGCGAAATCCCCATAACATTGCTCCTTTAAGAGTCGCTTAAAATTTAAGATAACAATCAAATAAATTCATAGCGTTGTAGTCTTGTTGTTTTAAGCATATAATCATTTTGTCTGGACTAAAACCGACGTTCACATTGTTCAATTATTAATACGAGACATGCGTTCATCGTTGAGCATTCTATCATCCGTTTGTCAAGTCTGGTCGGAGTCTATCGACTGCATCTTGGATTATTCATTCTTCTGTGGCAATCTCGTGTCGACGAAAATTCAACTCAGTTAATTTGACAAATAAACGGACACTGTTTATTTCAGTTTATTTGTCAGGTCGCTGCCATCTTTTGATACTTAACAATTATTCCATGAGCGCGCGTTGGATGTGACTTGGCTATAACTATCTCTTATCCAACAAGCGCGAGTGGAATGACTGCTCAGTTAGTAAAAAAAAAACATCCAAAGAATTGCAACATTTGAACTCCCCGGCTGTTCTCGCTGAAAAGTACACCTGTTATATTTGTGGCCCATCGTATGTGATCTAATGTACCATGGCCTGAAAACCAATCAAAACTTAAGAATTGCAATATACCATGGTTAGCTTTTAATAATAATCGATACCAAACGATGAATCAATCGTTATCGATTTTCATTGGCAAATGATCGATAGCATTCGAGCTCAAAACCATTTTTTTCTTCATCGACTTGAAATTTGCCGGCAATTGTTATCAATCGAAGACTAAATAATCATTTGGTGTCGAATATTGATTTATCAATAACTACATTTAGTATTCAGATTTAAAGTTTACAATTTACCGTTAAAGTTTCTACGAAAAATGATGTTATGTTATTTTTTTGATAATTGTAGAAAACTGGCAGAAGATAAACACGGATCCTGTTTGCTTTGGAGCGCGAGGTAACCAGTATGGCGCCTTTGCCGTCACAAAGAGTGGACGTCTTAAGACAATGAAGCTCGTCCGCAGATCGGGCGAAGTACGCTGCAACCCACAGAGTGTATCCCACTGGGGTTGTATAAACCCAAAACACTATGGCAACAACGGCCTATTGACTATCATCACAAATGCCAATAAAGAATCCGTCCTGCCACCTGCTGGAGACTTGAAACCAGCTGGGTGTAACCAGAAAAGCCATTTTTATAATCTTGATGGAATTAGCCACACATCTCCAGAGCTCGTTTTCCGCGATCTTTCCAATCAGTTGTCTGTGTCACGCACCCAGGAATTGCAGATATGGTACGGACAGGATTGGATTGACTGCGATGAAGGTAACAACAGTGGCACCACATGTGTTGATGTGTATGTGTGGTATGCTTAAAGCCAGACACATCAGTTTCTTGGCTATCTGGAACATTTCAGAGTATGCAATGCAATAAAGTGTAATTAAATAAACAAAGCTACTGAAGAAAATCAATACTTATCTCGGTTAATAACATAGTTGTTACGTAGCAGAAAATGCAAAAAGACAGAGAACTTGCTTAAAATTGTAAAGAATAGTTAAAATAAGTTGCAACGAACATTTACAAGGCAACATCTTTTAAGAGTCAAATAAAGCTTGAGCAGCGCCCAGATTGGTCTTTTCTGGAGTTTAAATTCAAACTTTTTAACGAGAATCCATGTCCCTGAAGATATTTCCCCACGGGCTTGAAAAGTTTGGCAACAGTACTTAAGGTGATTCGTCAGAAATAAAACTGGTCGATTTTGTTTAACTTTCGCAATGTTCCATAGCAAGCACTCTTTGGAAAAATACAATAAAAAAGATAGGTCACCACGCTCGCAAGAGATATAATGGGACAAACTTACCTTATTTATGCCTGTTCTCGTACTAATCGCGTGCGTTATTTCATCGGTCCAAATTACATTTTACGGTAGCTGGAAGCAAAGTTTATTAAAGTAATACTTAAGAAAAAACTCGATAGGTCGAAAGTCCCTAGCATAAGGAACAATGCTATATATATCTTATGGAAAAATTCAAACAAATCCAAACAACATCGAATCAAAATGTTCCTCGGGTCGTTGTTTTCAAGGTCATAATTTGCGTCCTCGAGTAACGATTTTGTGCACGCATTCATCTATATCTTTGCACATGAATATTCTGCAATAAAAGAATATAGGTCACCATGCTTGTTTACAAGAAAACGACGACATATCTCTCGCGAGCCAAGCCTTATAGAAAAAAGTCGTTATTTTGTTCATCTGCGCGCGCTAATCACGCGTAAAATTCTGCGCAGAAGGGATGCGCAATGCAATACTGAGGAATTACTTTAAAAAGAAAACAAAACAATCAGAAAAGTTTGACAATAATTTATTTACACTACGCCTCTGCTGATAGACTTGCTCGCTTGCCCGCCCTGATTACATTGCTCCGTCATTAGTTCCAATTTCTTGCTAAGTCGACATTTGAGTGCCAACATTCCTTTTCTGATGTCCATGTCTTTCTTTGCCACTCTCCTTTCATTTCTAAAAAAAATAATTAAGGAAGAGGTTTAAATACTTATGATTAAAACAAAAGGAAGAAAATTCTCAAACTCAATAATAATACATCAAGGAAAAACAAAGAAAACCCAACCGTTTGGGTATTTTGTGGTTCAACTTTATCCTTTACCTTTGTTTTTAACTCATTATCATAATTCTTTAACAGTATGGGAATATATTTTCTTCCTTTTTCAGGGTGTTACAAGGTGTTACATTGTCGGTAACACCCTGAAGAAGGAAGGCCATGCCTTCCGAAATATTGGAAAATATATTCCCATGCTGTTTAATCAGCCTTGCATATCTTCGTTAATATTATTATTCAGTTATAGCTGATTAGATCCTCTACGGTGAGAGAATCCGCTACTACTATTTTGTCACAGTGGCCCTTGCAAATTTTAGTTTGTTTTCAGTTCTTTAAGATCAACATTCCACACTTTGAAACTTCCATTATCTTTGGACGTATACAAAACATGGACCCAGGTCCATGGACCACCCCCGTGGACCCGGTCCATGGACCACCATGTGGACCATGGACCTGGTCCGTGGACCACCTCATGGACCCGGTCCATGGACCACTCTTGTGGACCTGGTCCATGGACCACCCCTGGGTCTGATTTTCATCATGCATGTTCATGCACAATATATGTAAGTTCCACAGTATGGTGGATTCAGGGTGGAAAATAACAGTCGGACTTTGGACATTGGCCGACCACAATTTGCCAATGTCCGATGAAATTCCAACAGTTAGGTTGGACAAAATGTCTGGAAAACTTTTTTTTTTGCTTTTGAGTGCAAACACCAATGTTCTGCGTTAACAACGCATTAGATTAGCAGGCTCACATATCAAGCAGTACTGCTACTGCTACTGCTACTGCTACTGCTACTGCTACTACTACTACTACTGCTACTACTACTGCTACTGCTACTGCTACTGCTACTGCTACTGCTACTACTACTGCTACTACTACTGCTACTGCTACTGCTACTGCTACTACTACGGCTACTACTACTACTACTACTACTACGGCTACGGCTACGGCTACGGCTACGGCTACGGCTACGGCTACGGCTACTGCTACTGCTACTGCTACGGCTACTACTACGGCTACTACTACGGCTACGGCTACAGCTACTGCTACTGCTACTGCTACGGCTACTGCTACTGCTACGGCTACTGCTACTGCTACTACTACGGCTACGGCTACAGCTACTGCTACTGCTACTGCTACTGCTACGGCTACTGCTACTGCTACTGCTACTGCTACTGCTACTGCTACTGCTACTGCTACTACTACGGCTACGGCTACAGCTACTGCTACTGCTACTGCTACTGCTACTGCTACTGCTGCTACTACTGCTACTACTACTACTACGGCTACTACTACTGCTACTGCTACTGCTACTGCTACTGCTACTGCTACTGGTACTGCTACTGCTACTGCTACTGCTACTGCTGCTGCTGCTACTGCTACTGCTACTGCTACTGCTACTGCTACTGCTACTGCTACTGCTACTGCTGCTACTGCTACTACTACTGCTACTGCTACTGCTACGGCTACGGCTACGGCTACGGCTACGGCTACGGCTACGGCTACTGTTACTGCTACTGCTACTGCTACTCCTACTACCACTACTACTGCTACTGCTACTACTACTACTACTACTACTACGGCTACGGCGACGGCTACGGCTACGGCTACGGCTACTGCTACTGCTACTGCTACTGCTACTGCTACTGCTACTGCTACTACTGCTACTACTACTGCTACTGCTACTGCTACTGCTACTGCTACTTCTACTGCTACTACTACTACTACTGCTACTACTACTACTACTACTACAGCTACGGCTACGGCTACTGCTACTGCTACTGCTACTGCTACTGCTACTACTACGGCTACGGCTACGGCTACTGCTACTGCTACTGCTACTGCTACTGCTACTGCTACTGCTACTGCTACTGCTACTGCTACTGCTCCTGCTACTGCTACTGCTACTGCTGCTACTACTACTACTACTACGGCTACTACTACTGCTACTGCTACTGCTACTGCTACTGCTACTACTACTACTACTACTACGGCTACTACTACTACTACTACTACGGCTACGGCTACGGCTACGGCTACGGCTACGGCTACGGCTACGGCTACGGCTACGGCTACTGCTACTGCTACTGCTACTGCTACTGCTACTGCTACTGCTACTACGGCTACGGCTACGGCTACGGCTACGGCTACGGCTACGGCTACGGCTACGCCTACGGCTACGGCTACGGCTACGGCTACGGCTACGGCTACGGCTATGGCTACGGCTACGGCTACGGCTACGGCTACTGCTACGGCTACTGCTACTGCTACTTCTACTCCTACTGCTACTGCTACTGCTGCTACTGCTACTACTCCTACTACTGCTACTGCTACTGCTACTGCTACTGCTACTGCTACTGCTACTACTACTACTACTACTACGACTACTACTACTACTACTACTAAGGCTACGGCTACGGCTACGGCTACGGCTACTGCTACTGCTACTGCTACTGCAACTTCTACTGCTACTGCTACTGCTACTGCTACTGCTACTGCTACTGCTACTGCTACTGCTGCTACTGCTACTGCTACTGCTACTGCTACTGCTACTACTACTGCGACTGCCACTGCCACTGCTACTACTACTACTACTGCTACTGCTACTGCTACTGCTACTGCTGCTACTGCTACTGCTACTACTACTGCTACTGCTACTGCTACTGCTACTGCTACTACTGCTACTGCTACTACTACTACTACTGCTACTGCTACGGCTACGGCTACGGCTACGGCTACTGCTACTGCTACTGCTGCTACTGCTACTACTACTGCTACTGCTACTGCTAATGCTACTGCTACTACTACTACTACTGCTACTACTACTACTACTACGGCTACGGCTACGGCTACGGCTACGGCTACGGCTACGGCTACGGCTACTGCTACTGCTACTGCTACTACTACGGCTACGGCTACTGCTACTGCTACTGCTACTGCTACTGCTACTGCTACTGCTACTGCTACTGCTACTGCTGCTACTGCTACTACTACTACTACTGCTACTGCTACTGCTACTGCTACTGCTACTACTACTGCTACTCCTACTGCTACTGCTACTGATGCTACTGCTACTGCTACTGCTACTGCTACTGCTACTGCTACTGCTACTGCTACTGCTACTGCTACTGCTACTGCTACTACTACTACTACTGCTACTGCTACTGCTACTGCTACTGCTACTTCTACTACTACTACTACTACTACGGCTACTACTACTACTACTACTACGGCTACGGCTACGGCTACGGCTACGGCTACGGCTACTGCTACTGCTACTGCTACTGCTACTACTACTGATACTGCTACTGCTACTGCTACTGCTACTGCTACTACTACCACTACTGCTACTACTACTACTACTACTACTACTACGGCTACGGCTACGGCTACGGCTACGGCTACTGCTACTGCTACTACTACGGCTATGGCTACTGCTACTGCTACTGCTACTGCTACTGCTACTGCTACTGCTACTGCTACTGCTGCAACTGCTACTACTACTACTATTGCTACTGCTACTGCTACTGCTACGGCTACGGCTACGGCTACGGCTACGGCTACGGCTACGGCTACGGCTACGGTTACGGCTACTGCTACTGCTACTGCTACTGCTACTGCTACTACTACTACTACTGCTACTGCTACTGCTACCACTACTACTACTACTACGGCTACGGCTACGGCTACGGCTACGGCTACGGCTACTGCTACTGCTACTGCTACTGCTACTGCTACTTCTACTGCTACGGCTACTGCTACTGCTACTGCTGCTACTACTACTACTACTGCTACTGCTACTGCTACTGCTACTGCTACTACTACTACTACTGCTACTACTACTACTACTACTACGGCTACGGCTACGGCTACGGCTACTGCTATTGCTACTGCTACTGCTACTACTACGGCTACGGCTACGGCTACTGCTACTGCTACTGCTACTGCTACTGCTACTTCTACTGCTACTGCTACTGCTACTGCTACTGCTACTGCTACTGCTACTGCTACTGCTACTGCTACTGCTGCTACTACTACTACTACTACGGCTACTACTACTGCTACTGCTACTGCTACTGCTACTGCTACTGCTACTGCTACTGCTACTGCTACTGCTACTGCTACTGCTACTACTACTACTACTGCTACTGCTACTGCTACTGCTACTGCTACTGCTACTACTACCACTACTGCTACTAATACTACTACTACTACTACGGCTACTGCTACGGCTACGGCTACGGCTACTGCTACTGCTACTGCTACTACTACGGCTATGGCTACTGCTACTGCTACTGCTACTGCTACTGCTACTGCTACTGCTGCAACTGCTACTACTACTACTATTGCTACTGCTACTGCTACTGCTACGGCTACGGCTACGGCTACGGCTACGGCTACGGCTACGGCTACGGCTACGGCTACGGCTACGGCTACGGCTACGGCTACGGCTACGGCTACTGCCACTGCTACTGCTACTGCTTCTGCTACTACTACTACTACTGCTACTGCTACTGCTACTGCTACCAGTACTACTACTACTACGGCTACGGCTACGGCTACGGCTACGGCTACGGCTACGGCTACGGCTACGGCTACGGCTACTGCTACTGCTACTGCTACTACTACTGCTACTGCTACTGCTACTGCTACTGATACGGCTACCGCTACTGCTACTGCTGCTACTGCTACTACTACTGCTACTGCTACTGCTACTGCTACTGCTACTGCTACTACTACTACTACTGCTACTACTACTACCACTACTACGGCTACGGCTACGGCTACGGCTACGGCTACTGCTACTGCTACTGCTACTGCTACTACTACGGCTACGGCTACGGCTACTGCTACTGCTACTTCTACTGCTACTGCTACTGCTACTATTACGGCTACGGCTACGGCTACTGCTACTGCTACTTCTACTGCTACGGCTACTGCTACTGCTACTGCAACTGCTACTGCTACTGCTACTGCTACTATGGCTACGGCTACGGCTACGGCTACGGCTACGGCTACGGCTACGGCTACGGCTACGGCTACGGCTACGGCTACGGCTACGGCTACGGCTACGGCTACGGCTACGGCTACGGCTACGGCTACGGCTACGGCTACGGCTACGGCTACGGCTACGGCTACGGCTACGGCTACGGCTACTGCTACGGCTACTGCTACTGCTACTGCTACTGCTACTGCTACTGCTGCTACTGCTACTACTACTGCTACTGCTACTGCTACTGCTACTGCTACTGCTACTGCTACCACTACTACTACTACTACGGCTACTACTACTACTACTACTACGGCTACGGCTACGGCTACGGCTACGGCTACGGCTACGGCTACGGCTACGGCTACGGCTACGGCTACGGCTACGGCTACTGCTACTGCTACTGCTACTGCTACTGCTACTGCTACTGCTACTGCTACTGCTACTGCTACTGCTACTGCTGTTACTGCTACTGCTACTGCTACTGCTACTGCTACTGCTACTGCTACTGCTACTGCTACTGCTACTGGTACTGCTACTACTACTACTACTGCTAATGCTAATGCTACTGCTACTGCTACTTCTACTGGTACTGCTACTGCTACTGCTACTGCTACTGCTACTGCTACTACTACTACTACTACGGCTACTACTACTACTACGGCTACGGCTACGGCTACGGCTACGGCTACGGCTACGGCTACGGCTACGGCTTCGGCTACTGCTACTGCTACTGCTACTGCTACTGCTACTACTACTGCTACTGCTACTGCTACTGCCACTGCTACTACTGCTACTACTACTACTACTACTACGGCTACGGCTACGGCTACGGCTACGGCTACGGCTACGGCTACTGCTACTGCTACTTTTACTACTACGGCTACGGCTACGGCTACTGCTACTCCTACTGCTACTGCTACTGCTACTGCTACTGCTACTGCTAATGCTAATGCTACTGCTACTGCTACTGCTACTGCTACTGCTGCTACTACCACTACTACTACGGCTACTACTACTGCTACTGCTACTGCTACTGCTACTGCTACTGCTACTGCTACTGCTACTACTACTACTACTACTATGGCTACTACTACTACTACTACTACGGCTACGGCTACGGCTACGGCTACGGCTACGGCTACGGCTACGGCTAGGGCTACTGCTACTGCTACTGCTACTGCTACTGCTACTGCTACTGCTTCTACTACGGCTACGGCTACGGCTACGGCTACGGCTACGGCTATGGCTACGGCTACGGCTACGGCTACGGCTAAGGCTACTGCTACTGCTACTGCTACTCCTACTGCTACTGCTACTGCTACTGCTACTGCTACTGCTACTGCTACTGCTACTGCTACTGCTACTGCTACTACTACTGCCACTGCTACTGCTACTGCTACTGCTACTGCTACTACTACTACTACTACGGCTACTACTACTACTACTACGGCTACGGCTACGGCTACTAATACGGCTTCTGCTACTGCTACTGCTACTGCTACTGCTACTGCTACTGCTACTGCTACTGCTACTGCTACTGCTACTGCTACTGCTGCTGCTGCTACTGCTACTATTACTACTACTGCTACTCCTACTGCTACTGCTACTTCTACTGCTACATCTACTGCTACTGCTACCGCTACTGCTACTACTACTACTACTACTACGGCTACTACTACTATGGCTACGGCTACGGCTACGGCTACGGCTACGGCTATGGCTACGGCTACGGCTACGGCTACGGCTACGGCTACTGCTACTCTTACTGATACTGCTACTGCTACTGCTACTGCTACTGCTACTGCTACTGCTACTGCTACTGCTACTGCTACTGCTACTACTACTACTACTACTACAGCTACTACTACTACGGCTACGGCTACGGCTACGGCTACGGCTACGGCTACGGCTACGGCTACGGCTACGGCTACGGCTACGGCTACGGCTACGGCTACGGCTACGGCTACTGCTACTGCTACTACTACTGCTACTGCTACTGCTACTGCTACTGCTACTGCTACTGCTACTACTACTACTACAAATACGGCTACTACTACTACTGCTACGGCTACGGCTACGGCTACGGCTACGGCTACGGCTACGGCTACGGCTATGGCTAAGGCAACTGCTACTGCTACTGCTACTTCTACTGCTACTGCTACTGCTACTGCTACTGCTACTGCTACTGCTACTGCTACTGCTACTGCTACTGCTACTACTACTGCCACTGCTACTGCTACTGCTACTGCTACTGCTACTGCTACTACTACTACTACTACGACTACTACTACTGCTACTGCTACTGCTACTGCTACTGCTACTGCCACTGCTACTGCTACTGCTATTGCTACTGCTACTGCTACTGCTACTGCTGCTACTGCTACTACTACTGCTACTGCTACTGCTACTGCTACTGCTACTGCTACTGCTAATACTACTACTACTGCTACTGCTACTGCTACTGCTACTGCTACTACTACTACTACTACTACTACGGCTGCTACTACTACTACTACTACGGCTACGGCTACGGCTACGGCTACGGCTACGGCTACGGCTATGGCTACTGCTACTGCTACTGCTACTGCTACTACTACTGCTACTGCTACTGCTACTGCTACTGCTACTGCTACTGCTACGGCTACGGCTACTGCTACTGCTACTGCTACTGCTACGGCTACTGCTACTGCTACTGCTACTGCTACTGCTACTGCTACTACTACTACTACTACGGCTACTACTACTACTACTACTACGGCTACGGCTACGGCTACTGCTACGGCTACGGCTACGGCTACGGCTACGGCTACGGCTACTGCTACTGCTACTGCTACTGCTACTGCTACTGCTACTACTACTGCTACTGCTGTTACTGCTACTGCTACTGCTACTGCTACTGCTACTGCTACTGCTACTGCTACTGGTACTGCTACTGCTACTGCTACTGCTACTGCTACTGCTACTACTACTGCTACTGCTACTGCTACTGCTACTGCTACTGCTACTGCTACTACTACTACTACTACTACGGCTACTACTACTACTACTACTACGGCTACGGCTACGGCTACGGCTACGGCTACGGCTTCGGCTACGGTTACGGCTACTGCTACTGCTACTGCTACTGCTACTGCTACTGCTACTGCTACTGCTACTGCTACTGCTACTGCTACTGCTACTGCTACTGCTACTGCCACTACTACTACTACTACTACGGCTACTACTACTACTACTACGGCTACGGCTACGGCTACGGCTACGGCTACGGCTACGGCTACGGCTACGGCTACGGCTACGGCTACGGCTACTGCTACTGCTACTGCTACTGCGACTGCGACTGCTACTGCTACTTCATCTGCTGCTACTGCTACTGCTACTTCTACTGCTACTGCTACTGCTACTGCTACTGCTACTGCTACATCTACTGCTACTGCCACTGCTACTGCCACTGCTACTGCTACTGCTACTACTACTACTACTGCTAGTGCTACTGCTACTGCTACTGCTACTGCTACTGCTACTGCTACTGCTACTACTACTACTACTACGGCTACTACTACTACTACTACTGCTACGGCTACTGCTACGGCTACGGCTACGGCTACGGCTACGGCTACGGCTACGGCTACTGCTACTGCTACTGCTACTGCTACTACTACTGCTACTGCTACTGCTACTGCTACTGCTACTGCTACTGCTACGGCTACTGCTACTGCTACTGCTACTTTTACTGCTACTGCTTTTGCTACTGCTACTGCTACTGCTACTATTACTACTACTGCTACTACTACTACTACTACTACGGCCCTGGCTACTGCTACATCTACTGCTACTGCTACTGCTACTACTACGGCTACGGCTAACGGCTACTGCTCCTGCTACTGCTCCTGCTACTGCTACTACTACTACTACTGCTACTGCTACTGCTACTACTACGGCTACGGCTAACGGCTACTGCTACTGCTACTGCTACTGCTACTGCTACTGCTACTGCTACTGCTACTGCTACTACTACTACTACTGCTACTACTACTACTACTGCTACTACGGCTATGGCTACGGCTACGGCTACTGCTACTGCTACTGCTACTACTACGGCTACGGCTAACGGCTACTGCTACTGCTACTGCTACTGCTACTGCTACTGCTACTGCTACTGCTACTGCTACTGCTACTGCTATATCTACTGCTACTGCTACTGCTACTGCTACTGCTGCTACTACAACTACTACGGCTACTACTACTGCTACTGCTACTGCTACTGCAACTGCAACTGCTACTGCTACTGCTACTGCTACTGCTACTGCTACTGCTACTGCTACTTCTACTACTACTACTACTACGGCTACTACTACTACTACTACTACTACAGCTACGGCTACGGCTACGGCTACGGCTACGCTACGGGTACGGCTACTGCTACTGCTACTGCTACTGCTACTGCTCCTGCTACTGCTACTGCTACTACTACGGCTATGGCTACGGCTACGGCTACTGCTACGGCTACTAATACTGCTACTGCTACTGCTACTGCTACTGCTACTGCTACTGCTACCGCTACTGCTACTGCTACTGCTACTGCTACTCCTACTGCTACTGCTACTACTTCTACTACTACTGCTACTGCTACTGCTACTGCTACTGCTACTACTACTACTACTGCTACTACTACTACTACTACTACGGCTACGGCTACGGCTACTGCTACTTTTACTGCTACTGCTACTACTACGGCTACGGCTACGGCTACTGCTACTGCTACTGCTACTGCTACTGCTACTGCTACTGCTACTTTTACTGCTACTGCTACTGCTACTGCTGCTACTACTACTACTACTACGGCTACTACTACTGCTACTGCTACTGCTACTGCTACTGCTACTACTACTACTACTACGGCTACGGCTACGGCTACGGCTACGGCTACGGCTACGGCTACTGCTACTGCTACTGCTACTGCTACTGCTACTGCTACTGCTACTACGGCTACGGCTATGGCTTCGGCT